>JAUELJ010090955.1:0-11264 GCA_031471255.1 Dryodora glandiformis
CATCATCATCATCATCATCATCATCATCATCACCAGCATCATCATCATCATCATCATCATCATCATCATCATCATCACCAGCATCATCATCACCATCATCATCACATGGGCTAAACTAAGCACTGACCTCTACAGATAAAGTAATAACGTGTATATTGGTACGTCTACAGTGCTCATATCCAAGCTGTTACCATGATCATGACAGCGGCATATCCTATCTCCTGACCAACTACAAAGGCAAAAATCGTTGTTGGACTAGACTCATAGCATGTTATAGAGAAGCGTTAACCATTTAATTCACCGATGGAGTCAGTGCTGTTTAAGGTAGGGTACCTACTCAAATACACCTGTGAGTTGAGTAGGGTAATTTGAGGGGAAATGCATTGCCATAGACACATCGCTAGAACAGGAGTCAAACCCACGACCTTTCGGCGTGTAATACGACGCGCTAGCCCCTAGGCCACCTTGCATCCACGCGAAAGAACATCAGTGGGTGGGAATTCCAGTAAAGAAACGCTCCGAATGAGTTTGTAATCTCTTCACTCCACAGGCCTTCCTGGTTTGTGGGCTAGTAGCATGTAGTAGTGAATTCGATGACCAGTTGATCAGTTTGATGCTAGACATGTTTAGAATGGACCGACGAACAGTTCGCATTTCTCAACTCACAACTCCAATTCCACAATGTCGAACATGAAAGTATTATATTCGACATTAGAGAGGAACAGTTAATACCGAAAGGACGACGTGAGGGACAACAAAAACTGGAGAGAAAAAATTGTAATGTTATGAACAATTATTTCCGTCGTGTCGTCACTCACGTCGTCCTTTCGGTGTTTACTATTCCTCTTTATTGATGACTTATTGTTGTTTTTTAAAGTCTCTTACTCTTAGTACACTGTGATACGTGGGAGAGAGATCACTTTACCCACTGTTTATTATTTGAGAGTCAGTGTTATTTTTTTTCTAACTACTCCGTTCATTTAAACCATCAAAATCAGCATTGGCGTCAATTTTGTATTTAATTTTACCTTGATTACAAATGGCGCAATTTCAAAGGGTAATGCAAAATACGGGTTGGAAATAACTCTGGTTCAGGAAAAGATAAACAGCTGATCAACATACTATGCCTGTATTAATACATTGTAATGTTTCATTAAGTCCTAGAATAGCAATCAGGATGTCTTAATCAATATACGCAGTTCCTTCGTTTTAGTTAATGGTGTATGCATGCAGTACAGGACTGCTTATCAAAAGTTTAAAAAACATTGTTAAAATCAGAAAAAGATGCATAGCTAATAAAGATCAGCTAATCCTCGCGTTTTTAAGAAACTGATAACAAAAACACCAAAGTAAAGCAATAATAATTCTAATATCCTACGCTTGGGGCATTTTGTCAAAACAAGAATTTCGAAATCAACACCTTGATTCAAGTCCAAACCTCACCGTGCTGCCTACGGGTGCGGGAAAGGATTGTGTCATTGGAGATGATTCATCTCCGTTTTTAATCATTCAATAGTAAAAATTCACCTTGTTGAAATTGAAGAAATAATAATGTAATCTAATACCCAAAATGATGGCCGATCCGATTCAGAGAGATATTACTTATGTGGATATGTATCTCCTTCTCCATGTTATCTATGTGAATAATATTACAAACATATGGCTCAGTGGCGTTCTTGCTGTATCTCACCGCTTGTTATTGAGAGTTAGATATTTCAATAGCATTTTTTGTCAACGTAGTCTTCGCTTGCCATGCTTCTAGATCAACGCAATATTTACTGATGGAAATAATACTGGCACTTGGTTCGAGGGGTCAAGGGTTCATCAATAACTCTGAGTTTTCAATGCTCAATCCCACACAGTCCTATCGCAGACGGACTATACATCGGAGGTAAATAACCTTCATGTGTTGAAATGGGACAGTGGGCTCATCACCTGCTTCTCTTAAATCTTGATGCAAAGCAATTGCAATTTATTAAAGCTATCCTTACACTGCAATGCGGTACAAAAAGGAAATTTGATAAAGAAAGAAAGAATGTGTTGAAGAGGACTTTGAACAACAAGAGGTTTTTTGGGTTTTTGTTTTGTTTTTCAATTTTGTTTTCCTCTCTTATGTCCCTTCTCATTCCAGGAGAGAAGAACAGCATGAGCAGCGAGAAGAATTTGGTTACTCAGAGGATGGAATTATTTGCCAGGGCTCTCATGCAGGCACAGGTATGGTTTGTGGGTGTGTCTACTTTTTTCTTTTTGATATTAAGCACTCCATGAGCTAATTTGTGTTGATGCATGCTCTTTACAACAAGGAAGCAAAGAAAGTAGAAAGAAACAGCATTTTCATAGTCAATCAATCATCGATTAGTGGCATTTCAACGAACATTCATGTCTAAATATCATGCTATTTTTGTCTTTGTATCAAACAGAACATTGTAAATGCTCAGTGGAAAAAGCTTCAAACCAACGGTAAGCTAATTTGTGTAAGAACTTACAATATAATAAGAACCTTTCACTGACGTGTTGATTCATTTACATTTTTAAGATATTTTTGCGGGACTTGATAGTGGGTGATTTATCTTTTTTACCTCTTTCAACTGAAACTATCATCACACTTTTTCCACAGGTGATTTGCGGTTGGAGGGCTGCACCTTTGGGTCTACTTCTGCTCATTCTTTTAACTGTTTCTTTCGTCTTACTATTTTCCAGCACTATATTGTTACCTATTAGTATCGATGTGCTTTCTTTTTTTTTTTTTTTAAATCCTCCACGCCTAATTCTACTGGTGGCTGGTTGCAGGGTCTACTTCTGTTAATTCTTTTAACCAATTCTTTCATTTTACTATTTCCAAGCACTGTATGACTGACCTAAATGTGTTGATGTGATGTGCTGTTTTTTTTTTTTTAAACAAGGCGAGCGGCAAGTACTATGTCCCAGCACTGTATGTATCAATTGTATTCATTGTTTCTGTGTAGCTCTCAGTATTCAATGAACGAAACAACCGACCATAAAGTTAAAAGTTTTTAGTTTAACGCCCTGCGCAACACATGCAGGTTATTTGAAAAGCGGCACCTCCGATTTATAGTCCGTCTGCGATAGGACTGTGTGGGATTTAGCCTTGAAAACTCAAGAGATCTTGAGGAAAAACCCCAGTGTCACCACCGGGATTCGAACCATCGACCTCTCGAACCAAATGCGTGTGTCTTAACCACTATACCACAGGCTCGCCTTTAATTTTTAAATGGTATAAAAGTGTGTATATCCCTCTGGTGCTCAAAGTCTATTGAATATCACTATTGAGTGTGTTACGGATGCACTGTCACAGATGTATCTTATCTCATCTTATCTTATCTTATCTTATCATATTCTGATGCAAGAGACATGTCTGCTCATCAGCAATGCAAATGTTTGAAGAAAACTGTTGGCCACTTATCATGGACACACAATTTATGTTCAAATGTAATGAGGAAAGGAAAACGATTGTAAAAAATGATCTAGTTGGAAAAAAAAACAACCTGTCTTAGTAAATGTTTGTATGTGTAAGGGGTGTGACATGTTTACTGCTGTGGTAGCTCGGTATACACACAACACGGAGGACAACACGCATGACAATGGTATATAATGAAAGGTGTGTTTTACACGTCTCTCTACAGGTCTGACCAGTGGACACAGGAAGCCGTGTGTGATTCCACCCAGATACAGGTCCATGATTGCCAAGATACACTCTGGTAGGTGCTCTCTTTGAG
The DNA here is from genome assembly GCA_031471255.1 of Dryodora glandiformis. Lineage (NCBI taxonomy): Eukaryota > Metazoa > Ctenophora > Tentaculata > Cydippida > Dryodoridae > Dryodora > Dryodora glandiformis. The sequence goes on from JAUELJ010090955.1 coordinate 3,738, forward strand.
CCTGTCTATATGGGCTAAAGGGCTATTTATTATTATTATTATTATTATTATTATTATTATTATTATTATTGTTAATATTATTGTTATTATTGTTATTATTATTGTTATTATTTTTTAAAAAATTATTATTATTATTATTATTATTATTTAAAAAAAATTCTTATTCCCAAACTGTCCTCACTCTGTGATCAAACTAAACATGTCATTGTTATGGAAGTGTATAAATCTGTCTTTAAAAAGTTTGTCCTTTAAGAAGTGTGCGGCTTAGAGGGCCAGAGCTTATTTGATATCGTGAGGCGGACAAGTAACAGTCTTGTCATTTTCTGTTAACTTTTGGATAGTGGATAGGTCTATCTAAAATTAGTTTTCTCACCCATGTATCCATTTATACGTGGGGCAATGGGAGTAAAGGTATTGCACTTTTGATTTGAAGAATGCAGGTTCGAGCCCCACTTCCTACACTTTTTCATTTTTCCTTGGGCAAGATAATTTACTCCCTTTGCCTCACTTGACCCAGGTTAAATTGGTACTGGCTTGCTGGGAAAAAGTAATCAGTGATAGACCAGCAAACAAACTATTTCACTTAACAAACAAGCAAACACTGATATTTTGTGTGTTGGTATTTTCAGGTGAGAGTGTGGACAACAAGAGTGAAAGTGGAGATGATGCAATAAGTGATGCTGTGGACGATGCTGATGATGAGTTTGATGAAGATGGCAACCTTGGAAGTGGTGTGGACATAGGACAGGACAGGGTGCAGTGGGATGATGAGGGGGAGGAGTCATCTCGACAGATGAAGGGAAAGAGGAAGGCGAATACGGAACTTTCCAGAAGTAGTAAGGATGATTCGAAGAGGACGGTTAGCGTGGCAGAGATGGAGGACAGTGATATGGATTTGAGTAGTGTGAGTGTTCTTTCTGATGCAAAGGGAGTAGTTAAAGGAGGCAAAGATGGAGGTGGGGAAGATGAGGGAGAGAGGCTTGGTGAGGTAGGGGTTAACCCTGTGCAGGATGTTTATGGTAAAGACAAGGTTCTGAGATCGGTGGAACGTGGCAAGGAGAAAGGCTGGCGTGGAGATGTTGCTGCTTTGTCGACGCGTCATCAGACGTCTTCGTCATCGTCATGTCGTGTCGATGGCATGCGGGTTGTTGACACTGGTAGCCGGAAAGATAAGTCGGTGGCGCCGGCGAATGTGGAGGATTTGTCGCATGGACAGAATGTTTCTGCGTCTGCTACGGAGGAGGGGAAGGTGAGGAGGGACAAGAGAGTCGATGGCAATGGTTGGAAGATGGCTGAGAAAGCGCTGGAGAAGAACAGGAAAGACGAGATTGAAGATTGCATCGGAAGTTTGTCTGAAAGTGCCAGTGACCAGGAAGGAGTTAGGACAAATGCCTTAACGCCAAAAATGTCAATTTCTAGCCGAGTGGTCGGTGATAAAGATATCTCAGGTGGTCGGGGTGGGAGAAGTAAAAAAGGCAGAAAGTTGAAGATGTCGCGCAAGGCATTAGAGAGTTGTACGAAAATAATGGGCCAAAAAAATAATGAGAAGAAAGGTGATGCAGCATGTGATTCCGATGATCTTTCATCCCTAAGCAGTCTTTCAGATTCTGATGGTAGTGGTGAGGAAGGCAAGGAAGTCGACGGTGATCAGAGAAAGGAGGTCAAGGTGAAGGTCATTGCACCATGTGAGAGTGCAGAAGAAGTGAAAGGGAAGAGAGGTCAACATGTGTTACCCTCTGTCAGTGGTTTTTCAGACTCGGAGGGAGAAAAAGAAGCAGGATCTTCTGTCAAGGCAGGATTTGGATTGCCTGAGCGAAAAGCGATTCGTTTTGAACGGGAAAGGGGAAGGAAAAATGTGTTGGGTCGTAGGAGTGTGAAGAAGGATAAGAAGGACAGATTGTCATCCCTGAGTAGTTTGTCGTCAGATTCGGAGGATGGGGACAAAAGTGTGGGAAAGACTGTTTCTCCATCACGGACACAGTCAAAATCGGCTGTGTGTGATGCAGTGAAACGGTCAAGTGATCGGGGTCAAGTAGACGGTGGTAATGGTTTGGCCTCCAACGACTTTGTCCTCTCTGACTCGTCAGATTCTGAGGAGAGTGTGAATGAAGCTCCACCATCCTTACCGTTCTCCCATATTGATGATCTAGAGACTCTTTGTACAGCAGTGGGCACCAGTGGTAGTGGTAGTCATGATAATGGTGGTGGTGGTGGTGGTGGTGGTGGAAAGGGAGATTTAGGGAGGATGGGCAAAGATGAACTTACAAAAATGTTGTTGTCGCCGTTCCTCTTTCAACCATTATCTCCACTCCCTCTCTCCCCTTGTCCCTCTGACGTGCTGAGCAAATGTGATGATGATGAAATGTGTGATGATAATGACTTTGTCGATAACGATGGTGTTGATGGTGATGATGATGATGGAGGTAGTGGTCGGGTAATGGAGGCCAGTGTTGAAGTGAGTTCCCAAGGCGTTAAGGACGCAGGCTGTGATGACGATGGTGGCTCTAGTGGTGTCAGAGGTGTTGACACACGGCATGGTGATGACTGTGACAGAGATGGTAGGAAGGAAGGTGTGCACAGCGACCATTCTGATCTCAAAGGTGACGGCAATGGCCCCCATAACGGATCTGATAGAATAGATGGTGCTGTTGGTGGTGTAGACACTGCAAATGATATGGTCACCAAAGGAAAAGTCTTGGATAAGCAGGAGCAGCAGCAGGGAGATGCTAGTGGTGATGTAGACTCTGCAAATGATACAGTCTCTGATGAAAAAGACTTGGGCAAGCAGAAGCAGCAGAAGGGAGATGCTATTGGGGGTGTAGACTCTGCAAATGATACGGTCTTTGATGAAAAAGACTTGGGCAAGCAGGAGCAGCAGCAGGGAGATGCTATTGGGGGTGTAGACTGTGCAAATGATACAGTCTCTGATGAAAAAGACTTGGGCAAGCAGGAGCAGCAGCAGGGAGATGCTATTGGGGGTATAGACTCTGCAAATGATACGGTCTTTGATGAAAAAGACTTGGATAAGCAGGAGCAGCAGCAGGGAGATCACAGCAATGAAGAGATTCTAGAAAATGTGGAGTTGTGTACTGACAAAGTTGAGGAAGTCGGCAAGTATGGTATGGCTGGGAAAGTATGTGATAAAAAGGAAAAAAATACTGTGAGCAATGAGGCGAGTGATTCAAAGGACAAGAACATTCCAACTGTAGCAGGATTGGAGGGAGGTGGTTTGGTAAGAAGTGACAAAAATGATAGTGGTGAAACATGCAATTCTATCAATTCGAATGGAAATAAGCGGGTAGCCGAGGATGGAGATGGATTAGTGGGAAGGGAGAAAGCTGTTGATGGTGATATATGTCTGTCCTCAGACAATTCAGATTTGGATTTAGGTGAAAAGGATGATGCTGGAAATATCATGTTGTCACAAGGTGTGAAAAGACAAGAGAGCAAGTCTGGTCCCGGTAGGAGAGGTGGTCGTCGAAATGATGTGACTGTGAAACCTAAAAGGAAGAGGATCGAGATTGACCTTAGCAGTCTTAGTGATTTGACTTCTGATGATGATGATGATGATGATGATGATAATGACAATGTGTCAGGAAATTGTATAGAAATGGAGAAAAAGACAATGAAAGGAGAAGAAAATGCATCAAATGTAGGGGAGAAATTAGAGGTGAAAATGTCAGAGAATCAGGCGGATAATGTGAGCACTATTGGTGGTGGTGGAAGGGTTGGCGGTGGAAGGGTTGGCGGGGTTGTGAGGCCAAAGCTGAGAGGGAGAAATGTCAGGAGGATGAGTGTGGTGATATCAAATGAAACAGGAAAGCAAAGTGATGGAGTGAAACCCGTGTCGGAGAAGGGGGAGGGTATTGGTGCTCAGGCTGAGGTGTTGTTGGGTCGAGTTCAAAGACACGAGAGCTATGGGTTCATGCCTGACCTTACCTACATGACAACAACACCGGACGCCTCCAGTAAATGTGACGTGAAGAGACGCTCGTCCAGAATGCATGGAAATCGTAGCAGCATTGATTGGAGCACAGACGACAGTGTGAGCCCGGCTAGGAGTCGTAAATCTGTTGGTGAGAGTTGGGTGGATGATGCCGAGGAATGTAATTATGTAGCAGAATGTGATAAAGGTGGTATCGAAGTGCGTGGGGAAGGTGGAGATGAAGTAGAAGATGCTGGTAAAGCGGTGTTTGGAGGTGTGAAGGCAAAAGTTGAGGATAGGTTGTCTCGTGGCCGGAAAGATGGGCAAGGGACCCCGGGCAAAACAACATTGGCATCATGTCGTGACAGCCGGGTTGGGCAGGATGAAGGACTGGCCCTGTCCAAAAAAACCCAAATGGAATGCGCTGCTCAGCAGCTTGCCAAGATGATTGCCAGAGCCAAGACTACCAGTAAACAGAAAGAGGCAGCAGCAGCAGCAGCAATGGCAGCTAAAGCAGTGGCCGGGCTTGTAACCCGATCTAAGCTTTCCACCCCTAGGGCGAGGACAAGAGCTGGACAGCGAAGAGCTGCACTAGAAGAATCTACGGCGGTGGCAAGAAACAAAAATGGTGGAAGGGTAGATAACAATGTGGTGGTGAGAGAAGATGATGCCATCATTTGTAAAATGGATAGCGTAAAAGAAAGGTCGGTTGATTTGGACAGGAGAGTTAACAGGGTAAATGATGAAGGTAAAGCAAAGGATGATGATCTTGGTGTTGATGGGCTTACGAAAATGCCCAAGACCAGTGCAGTGGAGGTTCGGGTCAAAAGAACCACTCGTTTGGCATCAAAAATGTCAGCCACTAAAGACAGTATTTCATCGACGTGTGTCGAAGGGGAAGAGGATAAGGACCTTGTCAAAAATGCCAAGCGAGTCCCAACAATTTCTTCAAGGGAAGTATGTGAGGTGCATCCTGATTCTTCTTCTGATGGAAAGAGAGGTGAAGGGGATGGCGCCAAATTGTGTTCAGATAATGCTTTGAACCAAGGAGGCAATAAAGCATTTGGTAGTGCGTTGCCCCCTTCGGTGCGTCAATGTGTTCCAAGGGAGAGTGCAGCAGCATGTGTGGATGACCATGTTGTGTCATCGAAGACTTTTGTAGGAGATTCAGGTATGGCCGGTGGATTTGCTGTGGCAGAGACCAACCGCAAGGGACTGAGTCACAAAGACTCTTACAATGACAAAGATTGCAAAGGAAACGGTGAGGACATTCCAACAGGTCCTGGATTGGATAGAAGGTATGAGTTGCATGTACAACAGCCAGAACAGCAGCAACAACAACAGCAGCAGCAGCATCAGCAGCAGGAGCAGCAGCAGCAAGATCATGTAGATGGAAAGGCCATGGGCAAAACAGATAGGAATGATACTGCATTGTCAGAGTCTGTGCATGAGGCAAATGTATCCAAAGACTTGACAAGTGAAAGTGTTGCAGCTGTAGAGGACATGAATTATGTGGCAAAGGAAGGGAATGGAAACTTCCCTGGAGAACAAGGTCAGGACAAATGCAGTTTGAAAATAAAGTCATTTGATGAAGAGGATTCAGCTGGTTCTAAATCTACATCAGGCTCAATAGCCACAGGAGATGAGAAAGAAACGTCGCCTTCGGGAAAGTCAAATCCCAAAGAAGAAAATAAATTGGTCAATGTCATCAAAAGTCCCGAAGCGCCAATCTCCCTGAAACATCAAAAGTTTGTCACCTCTGAGAATTCAGCATTTACGGCTTTGGTATCACCCACAAGTCTCCAGAGGAAGACGATGAAATCTGTCCCTTCATTCCCCACTGTATCCTCACCATCATCCTCACCATCATCCTCATTGTCACCCTCATCATTTAAGCATCCAGTGTGCACTGGTGATGTAAAGGACGTCGTTCACCATGACACAGATGTGTCCATGGGTCTTCGGACGTCCAGGAGGAGAACCCCACGGATCAGACAGCAACCGCTGGATCAAAATTTTGTCTGTGGAACTGACTCTCCACGCCAGGACAGTGTCACTGACCCTCTAGAAGTCATCATGTCTCCCGTTTCATCTACTTCCCCATCTTCAAAGACATCATCGTCATCATCCTCCTCACCATTAACATCATCCTCACTGTCATTTCACATTCCAAAAGCTGTAAAAAGACCTTTCTCCGAAGTACTCAGGGAGATGAACAATTTCTATAAAATACCTTGCCTTCTATCACCGCTTTCATCGCCGCCTTTGTCACCAACGAGACAGATCACGTCTGCCCGTGTCACAGGCATTTCCAACCCATTTCCTGACAAAATGACTCTGCGGCAGCATCCCCAAGCCAAGAATCGCAGCGATTCTCAATTGATGATGCAAGCCAGAAAACTTTTGGCCAAACGAAAAATATCATCGGTGTCTTCGTCATCGGCAACGGACAGCGTGAAAATAACCCGAAGCAAACGTGCAAAACTGGCGCAGGGCCATGAGTCGGAGACCAAAGAAGGGACTAAAGTTGTAGAGTCCAATTCCTCCAAGCCCAGGGTCAAAACCATCGCCTTCACTGGATTCTCGTCCTTGCACGATGCTGTTGACTACAGTCTGCGCCGTTTCCTGTCCCAGGATGCATCAGCTTCTGCGTGGGCATCCCAGCACACCGTTGGTACCATGGTGGACGAAATCTCAGCCCAGATGAAGGACGGGAACGTTGGGGAGGTCTGGCACTGCCTGGTCCACAGGGTCATCCTGGTGAGTGGGTGGTCAGCGTAATGGTTGTGTGTGTGTGTGTGTGTGTTTGTGTGTGTGGGTGTGGGTGTGGGTGTGGGTGTGTGGGTGTGGGTGTGGGTGTGTGTGTGTTTGTGTGTGTGTGTGTGTGTGTTCGTGTGTGTGTGTGTGTGTGTGTGTGTCTATGTGTGTGTGTGTGTGTGTGTGTGTGTGGTGTATGTGTATGTGTCCCCAATAGAACCATTTATCTTGCTCTCATAAGAATAAGAAGCGTCCACACGTATGTGCATATATTAGATGGTTTGATGGCATAGGTCTAGACAATAGGACTATAGCTGAGGTGTCAATGAAAAGAATATAATATAACGGCTCTCGTCATAACAGTAACAAGATGCAGTGCGCTAGTGCTGAGAATAAGAAGTGTCCACACATGTGCAATGCATGCTAATGGTAGATTGACATAGGCCTAGAAAATACAACCACAGCTGATAGAGATAGAGGTGTGAATGAAAAGAATATATCATCACGACTCTCTTCATATAGCGAGATGCAGTGAGTGGTGTTTCTAAGAATATGAAGCATCCACATCATCATCATCATCATCATCATCAAGGCCTTCCACCCCTGCCGGGGTATACGCCACGATCATACACTCTCCTCCACCCATCCCTGTCTTGTGCCAACTTCTTGAGACCTGTCCAGGTGTTTCCACTTTCTTTCATGTCCTCCTTCACACTCCTTCTCCATGTTGCTCTTTCTTGCTGCACCCTTTGGGATGTTGAATATTGATGATAGTAATAGTAATAGTAATAGTAATAGTAATAGTAATAGTAATAGTAATAGTAATAGTAATAGTAATAGTAATA
>JAUELJ010092065.1:1083-11241 GCA_031471255.1 Dryodora glandiformis
TGCAATGCTGTATAAAAGGTAATTTGATCAAAAAAAAAGGCATTATTATCATCATTATTATTTACAGGCCATGTTGTATTCAGAAAAAGTAAAATGACAACATTTATCCATAAACCCTACTTGATAGTGTAGAGGAACAGGAAGGTATTACATCAGCCAGTGATTGGAACCATTCACAATGGCAACAAGTATTGTTTCGCTAGAGGACAACTAAAATCCAACAGACTAGCAAATTAATCCTATTGATTAGAGGGTAATTCAAATCATTTCCGTCCCTAAGAATAAGAGAACTATGCACACAGCCCGACAGGAAATACCAACAACTTTTTTTTTACTGTACGATGGCTGATATTTCCCAGAACTATTGATGTGATTGACAAGAGTGATAATGTCCATTCTGACAATTCTTATGCCTGGTTAAACTTATATTTCATTTCGCTTAATATCCCTTTCAATACATTAAGATGATTTATAGTCTGTCTCCAGCAGGATTGAATGAGTCAGGGGTCTAAATCCCAATCTCTCCATCAGGATTTGAACACACATCCTCTTGTCTGATCCAGAGAGTGTATCAGGCAAATGTTACACCAACAAGTACACATTTTAATGAAAACAAATGTGGCATTGTGTTAACCATTTACGCTTCCTATTATGTTTGAACCACATAATTGGATGCTGTCCCAGGCTATTGCAACGGTGCTATTCTGTTATTATATCAATTTTGATGTGTTGAGGACATTGCCCACCAGACATTACAACCGTTTCATTTCATTTGTTAGTTGTAGACAGAGCACCTCGACCCATTAGGTCATTGGTCATTTCAAACTGGAAAAAGGTCAAATGACTAGCTAGCAAAAAGAGTGAACAAAAGTAGACCATATCAGAGGTGCCCACCAATAACTCGCTTGACGTTGAATAAAAACATGAAAAGAAAAAAGATGAGTGATTTAGACGCAACAATTGTAATAGGGATTTGAAATGAAATCATTAGGAAAACTATTACCAAAAACAAATAAAAGGAGTTGAGAAAACATCAACAGGGAAAACATGGGTGAAATGGGTTACCACTATCATAAACACTTGATTGCGAATGGATAAAACATTTAATGACATAAACTTTGAAATAAAGCAAAGTAACAATATGACAGAAATATAAAATAAACTGAAAAGGCATTTCCCAAAGCAAACATTAAAATTGGTTGATAATGATTCCAAATTCAAGGGGGAAATCAAACACATAAGAGAATAGTGTCATGCGGTTACTTTGATATAAAGCGACTAAGATAGGCATCTACAAAGTAAATAGCATGAAATTACCCAATTAAACATCAGAGGACTGAAAAAAATAGACACAGAGACATAATTAAGCATACATGAATTTTCACAAGAGCCAAAATGATTTAAATTAAAAAAAATAATTCAAATCTAAAGCAGAAAAGATTTATTGAAAAAGTACTATGAATAAGCTAGCATGAGCTTTAAAAGTGTGTGAAAAGATTAATTCATCTGGAGAGAAAAAGGCAGAATAATCATTTACGAGAAAATCTTACATGGGATTTACTGCCTAACATACAAAGCCAAATTGAACTAACTATTGAAAAGACCAAAATATTTTGAAGTGTTTAATCTACTAAATACATCTCAACTATCCGCGAAAGCACTTACCCCATTTTGTCCTGATTCAGCACGGGAACGGGACCGCAGTCCGCTATGACCACTGCCTCCCCCTGGTGAAGGTGCCCGGGCACTGTTCGCCCCAACAGATGTTTCAGAATCCCACCTTTCCAACTCTTCCCTCACCAGTTTCTCCATTTGCTCTCGTTTCATTTCATCACTTGTGACATCACTCTGGAGATTTTTGGGGAGGATGATTAAATGGAAAGGTAAAACGAGTACAAAAGGGATACGCCCTGGAATTTAACTATCCCAAAGATGTGACAATGCTCACACTAACAATGTACGATGGAGGTAAATTACACCTGGTTTGTTTTTTAAATAGTAGCATATCTCTTTCTCATTTTGGTCAGCAAATAAACTAATTACGACACATTTATTTACCTGTGAAAAACTCATTGCTTAAAACAAATAGTGACAGCATCATATTAAGCAATATGCAGTTAAAAAAAAAAATCCATTGACAATGATGGCATACGGCCATAGTTATGGTCTTCATAGAACTTGTTACCTATGGGCACGTCTTAATTGTATATTAAAACAATCATTATCATTTTTGTCATTTAATTTCATAAAAGATATCAAACTCACTTAAATTGTATGATTGTATGAAAACTAAAGAATGACATCTTCTCACCTCTGTGATACTATCTAAAATCTTGCCCATGGTTTCTCTCCTCTTAAGCTTGGCCTTCTCCATGGCCTCTAACTTGACTAGGACAGCATCGATTTTGGAAACAATGCTGCCAATAGAATGCTCCATTCTGTCCACTCTTCTAGACAAAACGGTAAACTCTTCGTATGAAACACCACTGGCTGTGCGACCAGTCCTTGAAGATTTTGTCCCACTGTCTTCATCATCGCTATCGTCGCCACTGTCACCCTCATTAAAGCTGACACGGCTGCTTGATCGACGCCCAGTCCCAGGTCTGTCACTCTTTCCACCAAGATCTTCATACTCTTTGTTCAAAGCATTCTGTGGAGATTATAATTTTTATACACATTCAAAATCTCTGATGATCAAAATGTCTCTACATCAGAATATCTGTGTTTGAGGTTCCTACAAATTTATTTAAACTTTGGCTAGGTAAAATATTTACCAATGGACTCCTAAAACAATCTCAATGTCCTTACATGGTCAGGTTCATTATTATGTAATAACTGATTAACATGGCAGCACATTTTTTAATGAGCTTACTGTGCCAAAGCGCCTTTATTGGTGTACATATATTATGTGAAATTGGTCTTAATCTTGACTCGTCTGAGAGAAAGATCTGAGAGAAAGAGTCGCGTGCTAGTAGAAATATGGGCCCAGTGAAATCTCCAGCAGTCGACCAACCTTTTCCTGCATCAAGTCAGCCTGCATGCGTTTCTGCTCCTCTTCATCCAAAACACGGTCTCCATCAATGTCATACTTGGCAAACATGGCTTCAATTTCACCATCAGCATAGCCACGGCTTGAAAAAAAAACAAATGAAATTATTGTCTTCATCATTATCTTCTTTCCTACCTTCTCCAAAGTTCTACTAAAGGACAAAGTTTGGGAGTCAGTATGAAGGAATTGTAATTTTGAACAAAGAGGTAAACACAATGGTTACATTCTCATTCTATAAAATAAAGAAAATTAGATGCAATAAACTAAAATTTTGATGAAGACCAAATGATAAGTCAACAAGTACATACGATTTGAGGTCTTGTCTCCATTCATCAAAGTCAAGCTGTTTGTCCTGGTTAATATCAGCTGTCTTCAGGGCTTGTTGGATGTCAACAATCTTGTCACGTTTGAAGTTCAATTTGTCCAACATCTTCACATAGCCCTTTAACAATCAAAATCATAACTGTCAGTTTCAAAACACTACACTGGCAATACATCAGTTTTTTCTCATTACATTGGAAACAAACATCACACAGCAGAAACACACTATCATCAATACACCTTTTTTGATTAAGTGAGTAATAAGTATTACTGTCATTAATAGTCTAATGAATTATAATTTGAAACTAACAAATGAATATAAATTGGTCAGCGAGAAAAAGGTGCTTTTCAAATCTTGTCTCCTTTGACAAGGTAATTTACAACATCTCAAAAATACTATATAAAAAAAAAGGTTTTAGAAACAAAAACAAACCTTCTTGAAGTAGTCTGCAATCTCAAACTCATTCTTGGCATTGGCCATGTCAGATTTGACTTCAGAGTAAGTGTCGTTGATGATGGCCAAAAACATGTTGATCAGGACAAAGAAGACAAAGAAGACAAAGAGAATGAAGAAGATTGGCCCCAACACTCGGTTTGCTTGCTCCAGCTGGTGGAAGTCAAAGTCTCCCAAGATGATTCGGAACAAGGTAAAGCTGTGTTCAAAATGAAAAACAATGAAAGAGTGCTTTCAACAATAGTTACACAGTAGTGCCAAAAGAACTAAAAAGTGTCATTTCAATGCACATCTTTAGATGTGCAAGTTAGATGTGCAAGTGAATTTTGAAACACATTCTGCCTCTTGAAAAAGTGCATAAACTAAATTTGCAAAAATAATTTAGCTACCATTTTCTAAATAAAACATCTTCAAAAGTTAGGATAGGTACATGTATCATACTCTTTCAACAATCAAGCTTTTGATTTGAGGACATAGTCTAATTAAGATCAGCTGCACCTAAATAATGCAACAGAGATTTAGTTGGGTTATTTTGAAATTTTCATATCAAATCAATTAATGTGATTGCAAAGATGCCCTACTTACAACGAGTTTGAGAAGCTGCTGAAATCCTTGACCTGGGTACCAAAGAGCAGGTAGCCCAACTGAGTGAAGGCCAAGAAGATGATTATGAACATCACAAAGAAACCAGCCAGATCTTTGGCACAGCGACCCAAGGTGGAGGACAGTTGGGTCATTGTCTTGTTGAAACTGATGTATTTGAAGATCTGTCAGACAAAATAGAATAAATAGGAGACTATCTCAATCAAGAGAGCACACTGATACAAATTAGGTCGTAGAGCCATTGAAAATAGTGACACGATAGGTCTAGCTAAAAGAACAAACAAAAGTAGACCCTACCAGAGGAGCTCTCCAACCATCCTCAGTGTCGGTGACAGTTTTTAAATCTATAAAGTGGTCCTGTAGCCAAAGCATTGCAGTGGACACTTGAAGGATGCATACTTAAGCCTGCCACATTTTTGGGTTTTTCTTGGACAAGAAAATGTACTTCCACAGCCACACTCAACCCAGGTGTAAATGAGTACAAGCTTTCTGAGAAAGTACTCTGCAATAAACCAGAATCCTATCATAAAGCCGACAGACAGGTACTATTTGTTGCCTGCTTTAAGCTATCGGGTATGGATTAACCCTACCAGATCTCAATCCCTGGTCCAAACATTCCCCTACACAACTTGGTCATGTAGTGCTAGAAAATACTTAATGGTTAGTTAATCTTAAAGAGTGAACAGCGATAGACCTGACATCTTATCACCCACCCCTGAGTTTTTCATTGACAATTTACAAACTGGGAATATTCTGCATATAAGACCATCTCCTGGGCAAACCGTACCTTGATCCAAGCCATGAAGACAGTAATGGCTATGGTGTTGCTGAAACGAGTCTCCCAGTAGCTCAGTCTTTCAAAGTCTGAATACTCATTAGGCTTATCGAGCAAGTTATCCAGCTTGCCACCCACTTCAATGCTCCGGTAGATGTTGAATGCAACAACGACGATTGAAAGTATGATCACCAAAATATCAAGGATGTTCCAGAAGCTCTTGAAATAAGACAGTTTGTGCTTTTTGATCTGTGTGATGGATAAACATTTGTCAAAATTTAGCTTATGGTACTTTCATACTTTTATAGACTTCAATTTTCAGCTATGAGTTTTATGTGCAAAGCATATCCTTTTAAAGACAATGAAGTAACAATCATAACAGACACTGTCACGGGCCGGTGCACATAAACAAAAACAGATCAAAAACTTTTGTGGCCGCCGACCTGCCCCAAACGCTTATCACCATGCCACTTCACCATTATGAAAACAGCAAGAATGATGACATTAACATTGTGCAAAAAACAACTGCACCAGGTAAAAGTCCTCCTTTTATAAATACACATCACATCATAAATCATATAAAAGTGTTGTTCCAAAGTCTCCAGTCAAGAAAAGAAACTAAGATAGGACTGAATTCCCCAGGATATCATAATAGAGGAAATCCCCATCTAAACAACATTGTATCAGTTTGTGTTGGGACAAAACTTAGCCATCACAAAAGAAATCATTCTTTCTTAATTTCTTGTGTCCTATTTCAAAACAAAGAAGGCTACATAAATAACAGGGCCTTAAAATCAAAAGTCCTTTTCTGATAGGACAGTGACAATGGGCCACAGCCGTGTTAACTCCACAAAGGCCAGATTGACCATTTGTCCAATTAGGGTTTCTAGGGTTCGATCTGAGACATTCCAGTTACGAAGGGGGTAAGTTACCACTACGTTATGAACTCTCCTTCAATTGAGAGTTTTTGTCTTTCAAATTGTCTTGGTTATTAGCACATACCTCCAAGACTTCCTCCACTGTGTAGTACAGGATGAAGAGGCAGAAGATCAGTTCACAAGCCAGGATGAAGTAATCGCCCACAGTGACATAGCGGAGGAGCTTGACTGTGCGGAAAGTCCAGGAGGGAATGGCACCACCGGTGGCAGGAAATTCAACCAGAAGCCTGAGATGAAAATCAGTTGCATCCATCATATTATGAATGTAGCGGGCGTTTCAAATCAAATTTACTCATTTGTTTTTTAAATATAGAAGAAAAAGTGAACAAAGGACACAGTGCACTCAGTTTAGATAGTGTTTTTCTTCTTAATGTATCCTATTTTCCACATGAAGATCAGATAGAGAGAATAGTGAATCCTTGAATTTGAATGCAAAAACAAATTTCACATGAGTTTTCTACAAAAATGATAAACAAATGTAGTAGGTTCACCACAACCTCATCTAAATTTCAGATGCATAGAGATTATTCAGTCCATGTTGAGCAATTAATAGTATTGCTCTTACGAACATCTAGATATTTCCAATTGTCATATAATGCTCCATTTAGGGCACAGTCAGTGACTGGCACCAACACTGCATAAGGGGTATGCATGAGTTTGGCAGTAGTTTTCACCAGAAAGGTTATGATGGAATACTCGTAGCGTAGTAAAACACCAATATTCCTTGGAATGTGAACATCAATCTTACCTGACCACACAGAAGAGATTGATGTTGGCATTGTACACGGTGAAGTCGATGAATAAGGCTCGTGTACCTCGCCGAATCCATAGATTGTTAAACAAATAGTTTATGGATGCCAGAGATTCCGCCTTCTCAGTCGCCAGGTCCTTAAAACTTCCCGCACCGCTGTAGGTATTCAACTCTCCCCAATGGGATGAACCCTCCAGCGCGGACTCCGAGAAGTACTGCCACCTGTCCATAAAGCAAATACATTAAAACAGCATTACTATACACTTTCATCAGACCTGCCAACATAGAATGATAGAAAAGCAGGAACATTTTACAAAAAGTACAGTGACCTCCCAAATGCATTATCCAATGGAAAAAAAAACAAAGTGGACATTTAGAATACACAGGCATTTATACAAAACCAAGATCAGTATGCATTAGGTCAAAACATGTGTCTAAGTGACTAACTATGCATACATTTTATTTGATTACTCAAGTTTTAACTATTGACTAAAGCAGTTAACTTAACTCACGCTGTGTTATTGGTTCTTTCGGCCGGATTCCCAAACGGATCCTTGTCTTCAAGGCTTTCTGCATAGGAGGCATAGCATTCTGAGATGAAGCTTTCAAAGTCCTCATGAACCTGTGGATAAACATAATCACTTGTTCATAAGGATTCAATTCAATCAATTTGAACACATACATACACTAAAATAATCTTAAAATATATATGAAGGAAGACAAGAGACAATCCCACTTACTTGTTTTTTACATTTTCTTGTTCAAAACAAAAGAATGTAATAAAGTTACCGGAAACAGACAACAGGATTAGTTCACAGAATGAATAGAGTTAGACCTTATCATTGGCACCCTTGCACAGCATTATTCTCCAACAGCATGCACAAATTAACAGTGAATAAAAAATCTAATGCAAAGGCAAAACCTGATAAGTAGCAAAAGCAATGCTCATTGCATGTACTGAAGACCGATAGTGAAATATGGAGTGTTCATTCCTATCAAGACCTGTAAATATAAAATCCACATAAAATTATTGCAATTAGTTTTTTTTTAAGTTTTCACTTACGACACAAGAATTGCTGTAAACTCGTAACTGCCTCAGCCTTGGGACTCCTAACAACTTGTTCTCATAGTAGATGTATCCTGTCTCACCAACATCCAGAGTCTTGTTGTTGTAGTTGGTCTCCCAGTACAGGCCATTCACCAGGGGTCCCTTGGCGTACTGAAATACAATCAAACCATTGTGGAATGTTAGAGACAAAGTTTCAAAGTCTGTACAACATCTGAAAATCATTTATAGCCTGTTCATGATAGAACTGGGCAGAATTGAGCCTTGAGAAAGAAAAAAAAAATAAACCCATAGTCTCCACCAAGACTTGAACCCACAAAATATAGGAGCAAAGGCAAGTGACAACGACTCCATGAATTGAAAAAATAGATAGGCATGATTACAGATTATAACTAGTCAAACCTGCCATAGGAAACTTCCCCTTTGACTTCTGACATTTGCCCCTTGAACCACTTGCATTTTCCCTCTATATTGTCTCACCACCTCCATAACTACAACCCACAGAACCACCCATGAAAGGTTGGCTTCCCTGACACCTATTTTTTTTTATTAACATTATTTGGTTGAAATCAAACACGTAATAGTTTTGTCCTCCGGTATGATAGAAAAACTATTCACAGGTATCTATAGGACACCTCGTTATGAACAACCCATCAGGACTTTCTACATAATCAAAACCTGAATTAAAAATGACAAACTAAAAAAATTGAATGCCATATCTCCTTGAAATTTTCCCCGCAAAGAGTTCATGAAGCAGTTGCGTGTCTGAGTATGTCTGTGATCAAATTTTCCAACACAAGAGAAATTTTAAGTCAAGACAATGACACCGCTGGTGCATTGAAGAGTACAAAAGTTTCAGCTAGATACTACAGCGGCTGATTTCCTTCAGGTGGCAGCGAATAACGTGAGCATCTATTATGAGTGTTGACGACAGAAGATGACTCATTCAAAAATACAGCGGTACTATTGTCTGATACACTCTAAATGGTAAGGGGACCAGTGCTTTACAAATGTTTCCCAACCACTAAATTCTTGCAAAAATCCAGTACAAAATATAACACCTACATGCCAGAAGTCTTCAATGCTGGTCAGAGTTCGGAAAGTTCCACCATTTTGGGTGTTTTGTGTGTCCAGGAAGAGATCACTCATCACCTTGGTGTAGTAATACATTGTCGTCGAGGTCATTCCAAATGTGACTGCAAATGTGAAATTTTTGTTCGTCAGCATTTTTTTAAAAACTTGTTTTTCATTCCTGAACTAAAAAAATACACTAAATTTTCAAACTTTTAAATGAGAAGAGTGAGCTCAACAACAATGCGTCATTAACAACAAATGAATAATAACATTCTTTACCACCAAAAAAAGCCAACAAAAAAAAACCCCTAAAGATTCTCACCAAAAAAATCTTCCTAGGAAAATGACAGTGGGGCTTAACATTTTTTAAGGCTGATTTTAATGTACAACAAGAAAACGGAAAAAGACTTACTGACACACAGCACAACCAGAAAGACAATGTATATAAGCAGCTCCCTGAGAGTGGTCTTCACATACAGCTCTCTGTTGGCTTTGGTCTCCTCTGTCTGACGAGTGGCCCATAGAGCTAAAAATAAAGGGAAATATTTGAGTTACAATGACAGCAATAACAAATGGATTTATGTAATAATGCTAAACCCTTGAAAATGCGCAATGACAATGATGATATACCCCCCTTATCTAACTTCTCATATTGTATTATTGTCGTTTATTAACCATTTATTCTAAAACTACCCCAATATAGATCATAACACACTGAGAAATTGTACTATTGATCGAGAGAGGCATATTATTAATAGATCTGTCCTAATAATTCAATGTCAGTTAAACGTCTATCTGAAAAAGAGGACAATTAATTGAAACAACTTTGTGAGTTTCCATTAAATAATAAAAAAGTGAAAGCAATTTTCATAAGGTCAATATTATTTGTTCAAGCCCAGACATGAACCATGGCGGCACATGTAGGCATAATATAAATGAGGTTAGCGTCTTCAAGGAAAAGATGGTAACAGAAAATACTCACATCTGACTGCTCTTCCCATGCAGCCCAGAAAGCCACCACCACCACTTTTAGTTTTAGGGTTGTTGTGTGTGTTGTTGAATCATGCGTTGTATGTGTGTGTGTGTGTGTGTGTGTGTGTGTGTGTGTGTGTGTGTGTGTGTGTGTG
>JAUELJ010093174.1:0-11233 GCA_031471255.1 Dryodora glandiformis
GATGATGATGATGATGATGATGATGATGATGATGATGATGATGATGATGATGATGATGATGGTGATGGTGATGATGAAGGTGATGATGAAGGTGATGATGATGGTGATGATGATGGTGATGATGAAGGTGATGATGAAGGTGATGATGAAGGTGATGATGATGGTGATGATGATGATGATGATGGCGGTGATGGTGATGGTGCAATTCTTGAATGGATTATCGAACTAACGAATGGATGGGAGAATGCACAGAGGACAGACTAGTTGAACGAATGATGGAGTGAGTGAATGAACCAGTGAACGAATACATGAATAAATGAATAAATGACTCAATTATTAGATAGATGAATGCCTGAATGAATTAATTCACACACATTGATGATAATAATAATAATAATAATGCAACCTTGGCCGAACCCACAGAACGCTCTACAATGCTGTTTTGTTTGTTTGTAAAAGACAGAACATCGACACAATATAGTCATACAGTGCTATGAAATATTAAGGTGAGAGGATTAGTTAAAAAGTTCAAACAGAAGTAGTAGACCCTTTTGTAATACTAGCGTTACGAACATCATCCATCAGCCTCCATACAAAATACTATAACAGATAACAACAACAACAACAACAACAACAACAGCAACAACAACAACAACAACAACAATAACAACAACAGCAACAACAACAACAGCAACAGCAACAACAACAACAACAACAACAATAACAACAACAGCAACAACAACAACAACAACAACATCATCAAATAAAGCTAGATAACCCTAACGACAACATTCTAATTAAATTACAAATTAATAAATTATGTTCCTTCATTCATTAATGACATTGATGCTGTAACGATACTGCTATCGGTATGATGATATATTTTTAGATTAATTGTTTTCTGTTTCACTAACACACACATTCAATGAATTAATTAATTAATTGTAGTCACCTTTGCCACGACCACAACCAACGCGCCCTTCCGATAACTTTGGCTTGGATTAAAATGCTCTCACAAAGTTGTAGTAGTAGTAGCAGCTGCAGCAGCAGTGATAATAGTAGTAGCGATTCACTGTACTCTTTGTCTTCCTATATCATGCCAATAGTAATTGTTTATTGTAATGTAAAGCAGCTGCAGTAACAGACAAGAGCCTTTTTGAACCTCAACCTCCAGATCCAGAAACCATTCGGGTAGCGAATGAAGAATAATTTATGATACTGTGACAGTGATGAATGATATAAAAGAAATAATGAAAGAGAATAGAGTCTGCCGTACTCATTCGTTAGTTGTTCTAATGCCATACATTTTGAAGAATGCCTCTCTGTACTGAGCGGACATGATCAAATAGAGAAAAAAGTTAAAGGAGCAACCGAATGCACCAAGCGTTGTAGCCACGTTCGTTGCCAGCATGGACAGGTCTGAATTGGACAGATTATCTTTGTTTAAGAATATCAAGAAACCACCCACGAACGTGACAGAATAAATGATGAATGTCACAAAACATACAGCCAAGGAGATTCTGACGACTTTAGACTCTTTAGACGATAACATTTTCGTTTTTGTTTTGTCCGAATCTTGAGAAGTATTCGATGTGTCTGCTTTCAGCGACGCCCTGGCTTTGCTGTGAGCTTGTAGTTTGATGACTGTCAAGGAAGAGGATGCAAAGATGACAAACAAATCTACAATGCTTCGACAATTTACGAAAAGATTTGGGTAACTGAATGAAAATTCATAATCAAGTATCTGGACATATCCCAAGGAAACAAACGTATTGAAATAAGGGTGGAAGATCCAGCGAGGATAGTAGGAGAGGTATACGGGGAGTAGGGTCAAGAAAGACATGACCGCGAGAATTCGGATTATGATATTTGTGTTTCTGTTTGAAAAGATTGTTGATATTTTGAAAGGAAATGTGATCGCCACGGCTCTTTGTACGGAGATGACAGTGACGTAATCAAGACTTAGAACTCCCAGCCATCTCGTGGTGTCGTGAACGTGAGGGAAAAACAAGTTGAAGGCACTCAACGCCATGGACTCGTCTAAGAAGCAAAGGTATGAGCTGCAGACCCTGGAATGAACAATAAACAAACAAATTATACATATATCATTATCATCATCAATGCAATTGCGTAGGACTGGGCAAACATGCTAATGCTATGGAATTGCTTTGAAGTTGAGTACATTCAATTCATCCCCGTGTGCTTTAGAATGCGTGTTACGTGTTACTGAAGACACGATCGTAAAACAGATCAGCTCCATTGTAATGTAGCATTCGAGGAGATATTTTGACTGATTGGTACTTGGTATAGATTTATTTGAATTCTCTTTTGTGGAGATGACTTTTGATGATGGAGTTGTAGCTGTACGTCCTATGTCAGCAGACACGTCTGATAATTCTCCCAATTCGTTTCATTGTTTCATTTTAAGATTTTTTGAGTAATATCGTGACATCTTTTTGTAAGCTTTGCTGCCTGCGATCTAATCTAAGAACCCCCATTATGTAATGTACTGTGAACTAAACGCAACAATAAAAAAAACAAACACTTTACTAGCGCCAAGTGAATTCATTCGGAGGGAAAGATTAAGAGAAAGCGTGTTCGTTCATGACTTAGACGGGATACAAATCTTGCTTTGCAAATCACATCTTTGAAAATAGTGTGTTTGTTCAATGGTGATTTGCCCAACTGATAGGATATTGATTAACGAGATTGATTGACCCAGTGATCGCGTCTTGGTGTGGGGCTGGAATCATGTTCCCTCCTGCACCGGCCAGCCAGAGGAGCTGGGATCACATCTCTTGCTCACGTGTGGCAGACTTCCTGACACACAGTCTTGACCAGCGGCTCCGAGCTTGCTTCGTTGCGGCAGGGGAACCCCACAACAGAGATTGGCTGTCTGCGGTTCCTTCATCCTCGATCGGCACTTACCTCAACGATGATTGTCTTCTTCTTGCTGTGGCTCTTCGCACACATTCAAGAGTATGTGTACCCAATCGCTGTCGTTGCGGCAAGTCAGTCGACGCGCACGGCCTTCATCCCCTCTCCTGTGCTATGAGCGCGGGTCGTTTTCCGTCACACTCGGCGCTGAACGATGTTGTCAAGCGGGCCCTCGACGGCGCAGGTTTTGTGTCGGTCCTAGAACCCTGGGGTCTGGACCGAGGTGACGGAAAAACGGAATGGCCGTGTTTTCGTTCCGGCGTGGCCGCTCTCTGATCTGGGATGCCACCCGCACAGACATGTTTGGCCAGAACGTCATCAACGATTCAGCGGCTTGCAAAGGAACAGAAGGCTCGTAAATACGCCAGCTTACTGTCGTGTTACGAGTTCACGCCAGTGGCAGTTTATGGCACAGTTAGATAACAGTATGTTTGCTTGTTTTATGTGAGGAGAGTACATTGATACAATAAAGGCATAGTGCTTTAGCCTCCTTCCAAACATGAAACAGGGCGAGTCAGTGGTGTAGTGGTTAAGTCACTCGTATTTGGTTCGGGAGGTCGAAGGTTCGAATCCCAATGGTGACACTGGTTTTTTTCCTCAATACTTTTTAGTTTTCAAGGCTCATTCCCACATACTCCTATCGCAGACGGACTATAAATCGGAGGTGCCGCCTTTGAAATAACCTTCATTAGTTGCAAATGGTGTTAAACTAAACACTTTGAAACTTTGAAACATGAAACATAGTTTACAGACATGTTCCCTTCTCAGTCACAAAAATATCTTTCTAGTTGGCATTTAAATGAAACACCTCTGACACAGAACTTATCGTGGGGACTAAAGGTACCTACGCGAAGACAGTAGCAAATTATATGAACGAAAAGGAGAAGATAATGGAAATCATAGGAAGACAATAGTATCAATTAAAAGACTGGACAAAGTAAACCTTACGAGATGAGCTCGACTCACAAACCACCCTCCGACTCTCACCAGTATCTAACTATCAATTTACTCACAAAATTCCATCTACAAAGATGTGGATAAGGTCAGCAATGGAGAGCCACAGAAAAAGGTTGGTGGTGCTGTCGTTGGCAATGTTCGTGGTGGAGAAGATGACGATGTTAGTCACGTTGCCGAAGATGCCCGTGACCACCATGACGGTGAGACATATGTAGATGACCACCACATCCAGCCAGAATGTCGAATCTGGGTAGGAGGGAATCAGCGGTGACGGTTTGCTGGTGTTGGTGTCGCACTCTACGACGGTCAGGTAACAGTCGTAAGGCTGGCCTTCTGTTAGGTTCCGGTAACTCTGAACGAACGTGTCTGGATCCCACCACAGACTCATGTCACGTAACACACTTATGGGCGAACACAACATGATTGGATGCCGTTTTAAACGTGTTATTGAATGGTGTGGTGTGTCCACTAATTCACACGGATATATCAGTTTAGTCTCTGTAGTAAAGTTTTAAAAAAACTTTTTACTGATTTGTTGAAGACTGGCAAAGACCAGGGGAGGTAAACAATTCCACTTTACAGTTTGAAGAAAGTTTAGTTTTGGCCATCAAAAATGCCCAAGTCAAAATACATGCCTGGTCTCAGCACAGTGTCCAATGGTATCAATGACGTTAGAAAAATGAACACATTGAAATTATTTGAACGGCAAAGAAAAAAACATTACAAAATTGTTGTCATGAAGAGGTTTTGTTGTGATATTCTATACCTACATAGAAAAGTAATTAAGATGACTGGTGTAGAGAGAAGGAACGTCACCATATTCATTGTGTCATAGACGACCTGTGTCACTGGGTTTGTGTCATTTATAGTGTTGGCAAACTTCGCAATAAATCAATAGCATCTTCATTGAAAACACTAATGCCTTTTTTAGGATGAATGGTAGACTATTGGAACATGATTAAATTGCAAGCAACTATCAAAATTATGCCTTCGGGCATCAGCATGAACGTTTGAGTATTATTGTTAACCCTATGGAGAATAGTAATGATAATAATAACGAATAATTAATGAGTGTCTTGTATGTTTAGCGGTAATACCCGTTTGCAATGCTCAGAGCCGATTATTACTACTCAAAATCAATATGGATAATCAATGTATATGATGACATTGTATCAAAATTAAATTCATTCTCCCAACCAATTAGTACCCTTTATTAACTAGCCACATTCGTGCTCTCATATGTAATCATCGCATCAATATTGATGACATTAAAATGATTTTCTTTGTCGACGCGCTGATTTCCGATTTCAGCTTCAGCGATATTTGTAAGAGCAAAAACGCTGTCAAATTTGTCTTCGGTGTAGGTTATGTTCTATTACTTCTAAACTGGTACCAGACTGGTTAGTTTTTGTTGTTGGTGTTGTTGTCGTCGTTGTTTTAGTTGTTTCTTTGTTGTAATTTGTTTTGTTTGTTTGGTGGCTTTAAAATGGGGATGGGGATGGGGGGAATGGCCCGGAAGAAAATCGTGAGCGTCGTTTCCAATGTGTAACTTTCTTTCTTTCTTTCGTTATCAAATTTCCTTTTTGTACACTGCAATGCGGTACAAAAAGGTGTAACTTATTTTATGATATCAATGGCTGGGCGGGTTTACCTCCCTACCCTAGTGTGTTTACTACTACGACTAATACTATGCATATATGTGTGTGAGTGCCATTTGAATTCCGTCCTGAAAATCGAGGTGGGTGTCATGGCGCTCATTGAGTAATGGGAGATGGGAGATTTCATGTATCGACCAATGGGAAATGCTGATCCATTAGGATTCGTTATAAATATAAAGTAGAAATAATGAGGCAGGTAATGGCATTGTCATTGAAGCTTGGGATGCCGCCAAAATGATTCGGTGCTATCTTTGATTTGTCATCAATTAACCAGTGATCTTTCATGCCGGAGCGATGGGTGTGTGGGGGGGGGGGGGGCATAAAGAGCGATAGAGACATAGAGTAGAGAATGAGAGAGATGTGGAGAGAGAGAAGGGGAATAGTAAGAGACGGATAGGGGAATAGTAAGAGACGGATAGGGGAATGGTAAGAGACGGATAGGGGAATAGTAAGAGACGGATAGATGGATAGGGGAATAGTAAGAGACGGATAGGGGAATAGTAAGAGACGGATAGATGGATAGGGGAATAGTAAGAGACGGATAGATGGATAGGGGAATAGTAAGAGACGGATAGATGGATAGTGGAATAGTAAGAGACGGATAGATGGATAGGTTGACCAAGAAGGAGAGAGATGTAGGGAGAGAGTTGTCAAACAATGGATTAATGGAGGAATGAGGAATGGAATTTGGGGTGGATACATGGTTTGATGGATAGATGGATAGAAAGACGAGTAGCTACGTAATATAACGATAGTCTAGACCTAGTGAGAAAGAAAATGAAGAAATTATGAGGTAGATAAGTGGATATATGACAAGAATTTGTAGAACACAAATAAACAGAAAAGTAGGAGAAACTTCGGAGTAAAACTACTGATTATTTTCTTAAGAGCAATCCCAAGAGTTTAAACTCCCAAAATGAAAGCCGCCGTCATCAATGGCAGCGCCTACCACTAAAGATATCGGGTGCCAATGAAAACATCCCTAGCGGTGAGAAAATCTAAACTATCAACGCAATTCAATTGATAAACGCCTCGATTACCTATCCTGTCTTGCCGAGACATCCTGGATATCTAAAAACAACAAAAAAAAAACCAACAAAAAAAACCACCTTAAATTTACAATCACATGGATGTGAGACAGCGATGTAGTTAGGGGTTTTACAGAAATTTGAGAAACAGCCTGATAACATTTGACACTCATTTAGAAATTCTTATCACAGGAAACTGCAGCCATTTGTAACAAAAAAGGGAATATGACCAAATCAAAAACGGTTTATAAAGGAAGGAAATGAAATAAAAGATGGAGTGGAAATGAAACCTTTATAGGATAAGTTCATTTTATTATTATGTTGTGTGTGTGTTTGTATGTGTGTATGTGTGTGTATGTGTGTATATATTATGTAGACACCACCAACCAACATGGTTCGAATAACCCACGGAGTTATTCGCACAATTATTGTGCGAATAACCGCAGCTAAACATAGCATGTCAATGCAATATAATTATGATATAACCTGTACACCACACGGTATGTTGACTACTACATGTATTTATTTCATTGATTTGTAACATGGACTGTGTTGATGAAAAACATTAAAATAACATAAGATTTGTTTTACGAAAAAAAAGCAACAACTTTACTTTACGAATGCATCGATTTGACAATCTCATAATTACTTATGTTATCATTTATAATGCCATACTTTGTCTCTTTTATTCATAATTGATCTCTTATATCTTTTCATTCATAAAATCATTATATATACATACCATCCCTTAACTGAAAATACTTCTTACACCAATGCTCAAAGATGTCCTCTCTTTTCTTTTATTGCCATAGGAGTTCATCATGGCTGAAATACTATACCTTGTGGAGGAGTTGCTGTTCCGAATGAACAACCTGCTAGGTACATCAGGTCTCCCAGAGAAGCAGCACAGTTTCACAGACTCTGACTCATCACCAGATGCATGTGACGATGGCATCTCAACTGGAGGCTCGGAGGTATATATCGTAAACCATTTGAAAACAACAACAATATCTATAACGATAAATATATTGACGTACCTGACTCCTGTGCCAGTCGTGTCAGTACTGAGGATAGACCTCCAACAACCTTTTTGTCATAGAACTTAACCACTCTCCTCCAATCCCCCCAATTGTGGCCAATCCCTTTTAACTTTGCCCTTCTTTTTAGGCGTTTCTGATTTTGACAGATGATCCCTCAATTAGTAAATATCTTTTATTTAAGAATCAAATCTTAAAATGAATTGTTTCTTGACATTTTATGTTCTAAAACTTGATTTTTAAGGATTTCTTTTTCAATTTCTTCTTGTAAAGATTTTAAATTGTATTGAATATTTCCAGGAACTCCATAATATGCATCAGCCCCTAGAGGATGATCTGGCTGAAATCTCAGAACTGACACGCTTAGAGGATCGAGTCCACCGCATTGAAGATAAACTCTGTTCCAATGAACCATATTTGGCACAGCTCTTGAAATTGGACAGTTTTGGGGCCAACGTCTTATCCGAGGAAGAAGAACAAGAATTGAGGTTTGTAACAAGAGTCAAATACGTTAAAATGTCATTATATTTTGGATATATGCCCACAAGATATGATATGATATCCCACACCCACAAACACAGACACACACACAATTGTGCGCTACTCAATTTATAAGTTAAAATTCCTTCTCGTTCCTTGCTGATAATTCTATGAAGATGTATGATATGATTGCCAAACATTTGACCAATAGCCTCATTTGAAACAAGCAATTATTGTGCCAGTCATTCTTCATGTTTCCTAATGCAGTAGTGTGTAAAAAATCAATTAGACAACTATTTGAGTTGTAATATATTTTTTCTGCCTCTTTCAATTCCAGATCAAAGCTTGAATACCAAATTTTTCAACAGTTGCAAAAGCAACGACAAGAAGAAACCAGTGACCTTGACCATTCAGCCATTTATTGTCAGCAACTAAACTCAAAACTGGAATCGCCCAAAACCTTGGCTGCCACACCAAGTCCTGAATTCAAAGAAGGGCAGTCAGCAATTGCACACAAAAATGGCAACAAAACCATAGTGAAACACATGAACATAGCCGAGTCTTCACCCATTAAATTGTTCCCTGTCAAAGCCCAACAAGAAGTCAAGTCTCCTGAGACCTCAGATTCTGAGACGAAGATGTTAACAAAAGTATACCCAGCTGCCCCTTCCTTCAACACAAAGTCTCTGAAACGAAGTCAGAGTTTAAAAGTTCCTGTTAGAGATACGCTAGGTTTCTTCGATATGTCTCAACAGGGGACAAAGAATTCCAGACAGTCGCACATCTCAGACAAAGATACTGAAAGTAGCAATCATCAAGCGAGATTACTCATGAACCGTCATTCAAGTGTCAAAGGTAAAAAAGAGATGATGGCTCTTGACAAGCTGTGTAGAAAAGATTCAAAACCAATGATATCAATATTGCGTAAGCCAACTCCAAGACATGGGGAAGGTGTAGATAGAGAAAAGGAGCTGTTACCTCTGTCCCACAAACTATCCTCTGGAAATATAAGTCCACAGAGCTCGGAGGGAGAAAGGGGACACAAGCGCACAGACTCGTCCTCCGGCCAGTCCGGTGCAGATACACGATTGGACACCCCGAAGATGGTGGGCAAGAGACTAGATCTCCCTCCCAGACCAACGTTTACACACAATACCATCTTACCACCGCCTAAAGCCAGACCTCTAGATTTGATGGGAGAGTGGACTGCGGCTGAATCCAGTTCTGGATCAGAGCAGGAGGCTGGACTGGGTTCCAAGAGGATGTGTGTGGGCAGGAGAAATTTGCGCAAGACTAAATCAAGAGGCAAAGGGAAAGGAAATGATGTCGACATAGATTCTGCCATAGTTCTGTCCCAGGATTTCCAGGCAAGAAGTCACAGAGGAGGCATGTCCGACTGTAGCATCATCATCCATCCAGTTCCTGCTCATGTTGATCTCGATGAAATCTCCATCCCAGAAGAAGTCTGAAGGTCTTTTTTTTACAGGATTGTCCACTAATAATAGTATGCATCATAAGAAATCGGACTCATTATATCAATCCATTTAGAATTGGCTTTGAAATTAGAACAAAAAGGTCTTTTTCATTGTGGCAATATTGATCTTTAGTTCCACTGTGTATTTTGTTATATTGTTCTATTTATGGTGTCAAATTGGCCCAACTTTTGTTCCTTTTTTTCTTTTGTTTGTTTGTTGTTGGTTTTTTTCAACTTTAACTACATTGGTGCTACATTTTGTTAATAAGAATATGGAAAGATAATATTTATAAAAGAATTATTTTCAATGGATTTTTTAATGTAGATGTTTCTTTTTACATTATAATAATTATTCTTGCCACACTCTGGTTGAGCAGGCGCTGATTTCAGATGGTGCATTGTACAGAATCATGTGTATATTATTACAAGTATTATTCATATGATATTGTTGATGATTGTTTGCGTGATAGAATGTTTTTTTCTTTCTTCTTTGAAATTTCACTTTCAATAAACCAATGAACATTCAATCACAGGCCAAACGTATTGATAAATTGTCTCAATTTCTTTTTTCAATGGCTAATGTGATTATAACATAAAATTTCTGCCGTGGGTGGTTGGAGGGCGCTTCTGGTAGGCTTTTTTCCTTTCTTTTTCATGTTTCTTGTTTTTAATTGTTGATAGTTTTCATGTGGGAATGGTTTCATGTTGATGTTTAACATGGGCCTCTGTTTTTTGTGCCGTCAAGTATCAAGGAGTGTCAGCAGATGCTTCTGCTTTGTCTTAATTAGTTAATTTCTTCACGTTCTTTACCTTTCCTCTTTTTGTGTGATTGTGATTGTGTGTATTCTTTCCATATAATTTTGTGTATGATTTAGCAGCATTGTTTAATGGTTCACACAGAAATGTCATCACTATCACAAATTTTGTAAGAATTTGAACACTGACTTGTCTTTTTTTGTTTTTGGGTTGAGTTTTTTTTTTGAGGGGTTAGTTTAGTTTGTTCTTTTATTCTTGTTTGTTTGGTTTCCGTTTTCATACCTTTTTTTTTGACAATTTGTCTTTTTAACATTTTTATGTATTCACAAATTATGAATATTGAATGAAGTGTTTCTGATGCCTTGGTATGAGATCTTCAAAATGACTGGTTGGGGGAATTTCTAGGCAGCCAATTAAAATAATCAGGACATGGAATTAAAATTGATATGGATCTTGATAGATGTATCTCGATCGGTCAAGTCAGACAATATTTAGTGGGTATTGGCTTGCATATTTGCGAAGTGTGGTGTTTGCATATTTGCGAAGTGTGGTGTGTGTTTATCTTATTTGAATTATGGAACAATGTATTGGAACTTATATTCAGACCAGATATTTTTCAATGTTTTGATCAATTGTTGAAGAAAAAACACATTTTTAAAACTGCTCCTTGATTAGATATAATGGCTGATTTAGAAATTCCCCGGCTTCAAATTGCTCACTGATTTGTTGATCCAATATGGTGCTATATGATTGTTATCATTATCATTGTTGATTTGTTACCTTTTTTTTACCTTTACAATGTTGAGACCAATTTATAGGAATCATATCATTATACAGTGCAATCCCCCGATAACGACATCTCCGAATAACGACAATCCCCCGATAGCGACATGGATCCCTGGTCCC
>JAUELJ010094282.1:0-11233 GCA_031471255.1 Dryodora glandiformis
AGCAATTACAATTTATTAAAGCTATCCTTACACTGCAATGCGGTACAAAAAGGAAATTTGATAAAGAAAGAAAGAAGCTAATACTAACGAATTTGTAATGAAAAGAATATCATTATCAATAACGCGGTGACCCAATTTCAGACAACAGCAAAGAAAGGAAGGAACAAATAAAGAAAGAAAGAAGAAAAGAGAGAAAGAAAGAAAGAAGAAAAGAGAGAAATAAAAGAAAGGGATAGAAAAAAAACCAGAAAGAAAAAGAAAACCCGAATAGCAAAAAGATCAATGTAGTTTGAGCATGGCAATGGCCATACATCACACAGACGACACACAGCACTCGATAACTGGGTAATGACCTGGCCACCAGATAGAATGACCTCATTCGTGACCAGTACCAGCCTCTGGCTTCTTTGTGTTGAGGTTCAAATAATGCACTTTGGGCGTATAATATTACATCCTCCCTCATCCCCTTCCCCATGTTTCCACCCACATATAATTTCACCACCATATTGTATGGTTGTATGAATGAATGTATGGTTGTATGAATGTGTCATTGAATGGTTGTGTCATTGAATGGATGTGTCATTGTATGGCTGTGTCATTGTATGAATGTTTCATTGAATGGCTGTATCAGTGTATGGATGTGTCATTGAATGGCTGTGTCATTGAATGGCTGTGTCATTGTATGGTTGTGTCATTGTATGGCTGTGTCATTGTATGGCTGTGTCAGTGTATGGCTGTGTCATTGTATGGTTGTGTCATTGTATGGCTGTGTCATTGTATGGTTGTGTCATTGTATGGCTGTGTCATTGTATGGCTGTGTCATTAAATGGATGTGTCATTGAATGATTGAATGGATGTGTCATTAAATGGATGTGTCATTGTATGGTTGTGTCATTGAATGGATGTGTCATTGTATGGTTGTATCAGTGTATGGCTGTGTCATTGTATGGTTGTGTCATTGGAACATGGCTGTTGGACCTACCTGACAGATACTCGTACCATCCCAAACTCATTCCGTTGTTGTTGACCAGTCTGTCAGATGAACAAGCTGACATCAGGGAAATGGCTGATGGCTTGTGGCACGACATTGGTGTGTGGCTTGTTTGGACATTTTTGAAACACTTAAAACCAAAACCTGTGGCTTAGAATATGAACCTTCACTTATCTTTGTACCTTTAGTGCTCCCTCTTTTTCTTATTACATTACCTCTTTATATCGCTGATGCAGTGCCAGAGCCTGTCAAGTATTCAGCTTTGAATAGTGTATAGGACAAATGAAAATATAATAGAGTAATGATAATATTTATTTTTATGGTGCTTTCCACTAAGGTCCATTTTAACCACTATGTGTTGTAGCCTGCTATTTTCATGAAACATTTTTTTTCTATTCAAGATGTCTTTCTTATAACCTGCTCTCACACCAGAACTTAGTCTTATAACCCAGTCTTTATCACTGAGCAGAAAGCAACAAAAATTAAAAGAATTTCTCATGCAATAGAGTTCACCTGATTCAGAACTTTGTAAACTCACATTTGATTGGCATCTAATTGTTGCATAAAAGCATGTGGCTCATAAGAATATACCTTCAAACACATTGCCTAACAATTACACCTTCACACCTTGGTCTGCTAGATCTGAGCACAGGCGCCATGTTACGTACATGATCAAAGGAGTAAAGCATACCAATGCAATACGGAAGATTTAAGTCATAGTTGGCAGATAATAAATTTCCCTTCTATTTACCTCCTGTTAGTATTACCCCCCCTCCCCCCCCCTCCCTTTTTTTTCTCTTTCAACAAACAAACAAACAAACACCCCTCTTGTATGAATGTGTTGTTTAACCAGCTCTGGCTATTTGCCCATATCCTTTGTCACCCCAGGGGTAGGTTATAAGACAGAGGCGACTTTGTAGACTGTGTCAAATCAAAACAAATAAAATTGAATCTAATTCTACTGAATGTAAAACACATACTGCCGTGTGCATTGTATGCATTGCCTGTAAGTGATCCATGTCACCACCAATTAACTCTTCTTCCTCAGGGTTGAAGTATGAAAGAGAAAACGAGGATGATTTGAAAGACAAACTGGACTTCCAAGCTCCTGCTCCGAGCCATTATCCACCGGGAGGTAAAAAAGATATTGTCTGAATTGTGGCTTTTGATTTTGTATCTCATGTTTTCTTGCAGCAGTGTATTACTTCATTATGTGTGTGGATGTCATTTCGTCATATCCTGT
Source organism: Dryodora glandiformis (assembly GCA_031471255.1). Lineage (NCBI taxonomy): Eukaryota > Metazoa > Ctenophora > Tentaculata > Cydippida > Dryodoridae > Dryodora > Dryodora glandiformis. The sequence continues at coordinate 2,235 of JAUELJ010094282.1, forward strand.
AACCTACCTATTATGCGGTATAAAACATATTCATCATTGATAATAAATAACAAACTTTTATAGATTATTTAGGGGGGAGGGGAAGAGAATAGCAGTATTTCATTTTTAAGGTCACAGGGATTCGATTGCTATTGGTTAGCATCCAGTTGTTGTTTTTATTTCTACGGCAAGGGTGTGGTACAGCACTGTGACGGTTGTACAGTTTTCTTTCTTTGTATGTTAAAGAAAATAACAAACAAAATATGAATAGCCTCCACAGATTGATAAAGGGATATTGAATATTTACTTTTTAACACCCCAGCAATTGGCCTATGGAGATTGCCTCCAGGAAGGTCTACTTCTGTTCATTATTTTGACATATACTATCTTACTTTTCCCCTCACACTACATGACAGATATTGTGTCAGTATGCCAACAAAAGAACATAATGCAGCATTATTTTTTTTTTTTCATTTCCTTTAATTTTAAAAGTGGAGAGGCCAAACCTGGGATGTCGTGTGTTGGTCAACCGCCACCTGTCCAAGGTACTCCCTGGCTTGGTGCGGGACTTGGGTGACTGGGTGCTGGAGACCAGGGTTAAATCAGCCGCCCTTCTCTACTGGCTCCTCATCAACGCAGAGGCTTACGTTATGCAGCACATAGAGATCTTGTTGACCGGTCTGTACAAGGCATGTCACGATGAAGATGCTAGAGTGGTCAAAGATGTGAGTTTGAAGGGAGAAGGATTTATCATGGTGTTTGTCTTAGTGATTTGAAGGTGTAAGAGAAAAACGGGGTGAAGGTGGCTTCCTTGTGTTCAGGCATCAGGCTTACAGATGTACTTTTCTCTACATTTTCTTTTCTTTCTTTCTTTCTTTCTTTCTATCTTTCTTTCTTTCTTTCTTTTTTTTGCTGTAAGTCATAAAATATGTAGTACAATGTAATTTTTGTTTAGGATAAAGTAAGATATTCATGTTTTACTATATTCCAACATTATTGGGATTTTCCTTTGATGCTGTGGTCTCTTTAAACAAAGGTAAAACGATTCATTGCCTCTATTATGCTGGCATTAAGCCAACTTTAAGACTTTAGGATCCTTCTATTGAAAGTTTTCACACATGTATATTTTACAAAGAGATTTACAATGCTTAGCGTATACTGAATTGACAAAATCATTCTTACCTCAGGTTCAACGCTGTGCAGAGCTTGTTGGTTACTTTGTAGAAGCGGATATTTGGAAGAAGCTGGTTCTTGTGGGTCTGAGACAGTCTTTGTCGTACGGAGTAGTCATGACTTTAGCTGGGGTCATACGAGGCTCAACCAAATCTGCCATCCTGCCTCACCTGCAAGGGTTGGTCACTGCAGTCAGCAATCCTGACGTCTGCCACACTGTGGAGGACAAAATGCACCAGCAGGTCAGTGGGATGATGTTTGTCTTAGTTATCTGTTGGCTTGATTTACATTGATATTGTCAACATCATAGAACACTCTCACTTATAAATATTTACAGGATATCAACATACCCAATTAACTCTTTTCTGTGGCCACACAAAACAAGTTTTTGCTGGTCATCCGTATCACTACTTGCAGAACATTTGGATAAATATCATGTTTCTCGAATCACAGACTTCTTAAATCAATCCTGTTATTCTGGTCTATATTTCCAACAAGCCTGGCAGTCAGACTAACCCAATGTTTATATTCTTCACTTGGCCGCAGATCCTAATATTCTGCCACTCTCTGATGGAGGTCATAGGATCAGAGGTCAATTGTGTCAGCCAAAATGTGTTTGAACTCCTGATATGCGTCATTTCCATGCACCAAAACCCTCAGCTCAAGGAGAAGGTAGGCCATATACAGTAAAATGTGCTGGCAGTCTAAATGTCACATTTTCATCCATTTCATTTGTTCTGTTATTATATCCACCATAAAATTTGTTTGTATCGGGTAAGTGAAATAACATATGTGCCGAACTTTAAACAGCCATTATATCTTAAAACCCTTAGAGTTCCTATCAGATCACTTACAGGGGTGGTTTGATCTATTCAATGTCTGCATTATCTATTAAAATATGAATACAATAAAAAAGGGCATGTCAAAAATGAATATGCTGAGCATGCAATTTCTGTGTTGTATAAAATCCCACTGCATTAGCTATCCAGTGAGAGAATAGTGTATCACAAAATATTCCATATTCCATTTTTTGACATGCATCATTAAAGATATTTCTTCCTCGTGTATCCATTTTAAACATTTTTAAACTGATGAAGATTGAATAGATCTAACTCCTTGTACAATTGGCTTTCAAAAGTTCAAAGTTTTTAGTTTAACGCCCTTTGCAACTCATGAAGGTTATTTGAAAGGCGGCACATCTGATTTATAGTCTGTCTGTGATAGAACTATGTTTGAATGAGCCTTGAAAATCCAGAAATCTTGCAGGATAAAAGGATATACATGTTTTATATGTGGATATTTTGTGTGTGTCAAATGGATTTATAGGCTTAGGGGAAAGTAATTGTAATTTGAAATACTATTTGAGCCATTTTAACGTCTGGCAAGTACCATAATTTTTGGAAGAGTGAGGTCAGTAAAGCAAGCGGTTAGAGGATAATTCTGTTTACTTTTTTTACTAAACCTTTAATCTAGTTAATTCTCTGCACTGTATCAATGTTAATTTCTACTTCTGTTAGATTCCTCATTTCAGCTTGTTGTTGTGCCAATATCTATTACCATGATAGGTGATAGGAGGGCACCTCTGGTAGGGTCTACTTCTTTTCACTCTTTTAACTAATTCTGTCCCCTTACTATTTCCCAGCACTACATGACCCATAATGTGTTGATGTGATCTCTCCCTACCAACAAATGAAATTGCCATGATAGCATGACCTCTAATGCTCCATCATTGTCCTTTCTTTCCAATGATAAACAAACCCACTTACAATCTCTTGTGCGTTTGTGTTTGTGCCATTTGTCAGGCGGACGAGTATCTGGACACCCTGACCAACCTACAGGGGTTGGGAGGAAAGGAAAACCTGTTTGACTGCCACACCAAACCTCTCATTGATGCATTTGGAGATGGGATAAACCTGTGGACTAACCATTCGCCAGAAAGACTGGTTTTTGACACTCTGCTCATTGAGGCTGGTATGCTGAATTATCTCTATGCAGGTTCACTAGTGGTTGGGGATTAAGTCATTCACTCATTCAGAAGAAGTGTCTAGTTTTTCTTCATATATTTCAATAAGCAATTGCCAGTATTTCACGCCCACTTGATTACATCCAGACTCCCAATATCCATCACACGTTTTTGAATATGGTAATTGTATTATGAGTCGTATATTCAAATATCAGTGGGTTCTTGTAAAACAAATTCAAATGCGTGCTACAAAATACCTTTTTTACCTTATTTGGCTATGTTGAAATTAAAAGAAGTTCTTTCTCTTAAGAACAAGTGGGGATCTCATGCAGATATGTTCTATATTATATATATCTGTATAGTATTAACCATACGTCAGAAATATGGTAAATGTAATAGTGTTATATTTTACCCTGTAACATTGTTATTCTCGTATGCTAAGTAAGAAAACTATAGCTTTCTTTTTCTTGACATCCTGTCTTTTCAAAGCGATACTCATTTTAATGTTAATGTTATCTGTCATAATGTGTCTAAAATAATGCACATTCCAATGAGTGTGAAATGGAGAGGAAACATTGCCAATCTCTTTCGCATGCGCCAGGTGGCATTCCTTGCATGCATTGACCATGACCTCTAACCTTGTGCATGCATGATCAGCAAAGCCACAGACTTAAGAGTTAAGGTCTGACTAGCCATGCATAGTTTGAAACAAACAAACAAAAAGACCTTGATAGAGAAAATTTCCAGTCAGTGTATGATTATTATGTGTTGTATGATCTTATCATATCCATTTACCACCCGTACAAACCATTTTTATTGACAATTATTTGCCTAGACGCTCTTTAAAATGATATGATTACCTTTAGCTGTAGGCTTACTTAAAAATTGAAATTCGATCCTCTCTTTATTTAAACCTTGTAGTCTTGTTTGGTTTGCCATGGTGGCATCTCACCCCAGTGTTTGGTGTTGTCCGATTCACTCCCCAGGTCCAGTGGTGGGGAGACACCTGGACGACATCATCCCCATCATCGTCGCCAACCTCCAGCCCGAAAAAGACCCAGAGCTACGGCTGAAATTTTTCTCCCTTTTGTCCCGCCTGATTAGAAATGCAGCTAGTACTCTCGATTCAGAACACCGTTTTGTGGATTTTGCTGTGGTGGTTGTCACTGACATGATTCTACCCAATTGTGTGTGGAAGGCTGGCCGCACTGCTGGGGCCATTCGCACCACGGCTGTTTCCTGCCTTTGGGCCATTCTGCAGAGTGGCGTGCTCGCCAGAGAAAAGGTAAGTGTTGTTGCAAGTTTCCTCATAAGGCCATTTCTTGTGGCAGCCTTTGCCTTCTTCACAGGCTGGGCAAAGGACAGTGTACGGTCCAGTGTGACACAGAGATAGACTGGGAAGCTGTTATTCTCCAGTGCCTGACCAATCCATGTTATGTTTAGTTTTCTATTTGCCTGGTGGTTGTTTAAGTGAAACGCACATACTTGGTATTTCCCTGGGTTGGCATTCAGTGAGTATTCACTGAGGGTTTTTAAGGAGGAGGTCAGTCTTTCTTCAATGGTGGTGAAGTTGCGTGACTGTGTTGCCAGGCACACGTCATTGGGGTAGATAAATCTTTTGATGTTTTCAAATTCTGGTTGGTCATTTGTGTAGATGTTAAAGTGTTGGGGATCAATAAGGAGCGGAAAAATAAGTAACAAAATCATACCAAATGAGCGATCAGCCATCATAAAAAACGTTTTAATAATTTTCATTAGTGATGAGTTCTACGCTACCTTTACTTGCCTGAGATTTTTACTATCAAGTAGTGAGGAGCGTTATTATAGGATATAGCTATTTAAGGTTAGTACTGCATTTGCAGTAACTCAGGTTCAAGGGGTTAATCCTCTCTCTTTGCTGTGGTTTTGAAATAGGTTCTCTCCCACTCAATATCCTCAGAGAAAGTCACTATCATTTTCAAAATCAGCCGACTCTTAACAAACAAAATGAGGTACATTGTAATGTTTTCTATATCATGGTTTTCCTCTGTCACAGATGGAAGGGATTATTGACACAGTCCTGACCCGTTTATCCAGTCTGATGGAAGACGACACGCAGAGCACACGACTTATCAGCTGCCGTGTTTTGACCCGGACGTTTGACCTTATGGGAAAGTGCCTGGACCAGGACAGACTACACAACATGTACCCAGACTTGCTGAAGGTGAGGCATTCTATTGTGTAGTGTGGGTGGGAATTGCCACAGGAATCATCTGGTATTGTTTGGGACATTCAAGAATTATGGAAGAGAATTCCCTTTATCAATCCACAGGGGATATTGATCCTTTTTGATTTTGAAATTGTGTATCAGTCGCAGTGCGTCACTGCAGACCTAGACAATAGGAGTAAATCTCCCTTGAGGATAAACACCGATGGAACTTACAAATCATGTGACCTTACAGGCCAATGTTCGCTCCTTCACAATGTCCACTACCCAGTTGTCCTGTAAACTGTGGAGTTGACGCACCCGGGCAACAGCATTTAATTCTTTATTGGTTTATATGAGAATGACAACTAACTGTCTTGTTTACAAACCAATAAATGAACACTTTCCTGCCCTGCTCTTTACTTTGTCTTCCATTAAGACTCCCCTTTTCTTTGGGAGGTGTTGGGGGCTCTGGTAGAGCTGGACAAACATGGTGCCGACCTGCCAGGGCCCCTACCAAATCAATAGCCATCCCCCATTCAGTGCCTTGTGGGACTGAATCTATCGAGGTCACTTGCTATCTAGATGAACTGAGTACTTTTGTACATAAAGGGCGGTAGAAATTTCTTGGGTGGGGATCATGATGCATAGTTTGGGGTATGGTGGCTATTGTTTAATTTAATGTGTTTGTACTTTTTTGTGACAGATGATTTTTTGTTGTGTAAATCATCCGTCTGTTGAGTGTTATATTTTTCAAATTATTATTATATTATTAATCATTTGCTTTTCTTTTTCAGATTATCTACTTCTGCTCACTCTTTTAACTTGACCTGTCATCCTACTGTTTCCCAGCACGATATGACCTGACTGTGTCGATTTGCTCACTTAACAAACAAAAAAAACAACAAAAAACAAAAAACAACATGATTTTGGCCCCATGATCTGCTTTCATAGTGCTGGACAAACAGAAATGCTTAGACAATGATGGTGATTTCGTTTAATAGCTAATATATTGAATATATGCCATGCCAAATTTGGTTGCTTTATCTATATTACTTTTTGTGCTATAAACTTACTTTTGAGACATATGGTTATCTTTCTTACTTTCGGTCTCTCTTTCTCGTAGAAGTAGAAGGTATACATCTTACTTTTTTTTCTCTATTCCTACTTTGGTGTGAGAATTGTTCTCACTTTTGAAAGGAATTGTTAACTTTATAGTTATCCATCATCATAAGTTGATTTTGTTTAATGGATTGTTAGATGGGTTTTCGGGTAGAATGTACTTATGTACAGTCTTAAGCATAAGTTATCATTTATTTCCCATCATGAACTATACTGTGTCAATATATTCTGTTTCCACAAACAATAATTAGGTGGGCTATGGATCAACTGAGACCAGCCCAATCTCGTTCCAGTCCACCAAGAATTGCTCCATTGAGAAACGTGTGACCACCATTGGTAAGACTCTGGATCATATTGAGGTAAATCCTAGTGTGCCACATTAACATTGAAAAACATTCTTACCATGAATGATAGGTTTCTATCATGAGTCACTCATACCTGTCTAGATTTTTAACTGTGTAATGGTGAAGTATAAATGCTTGGTGCTTTACCTGACTGAATACTTATTTATGAAGCTGATTTATGGCATAGTAGTGACACCGTAACCTGGTAACTTGTGGGTTGTAGATTCAAATCCTGGTGATGACCTGCAGGTGGTCACAGGGCATTTTGGGTACCATTTACCTGTTCACTCTTTTAACCAATTCATAATCCTACTATTTCGCAGCATTGAATGACCTATACCCTGTATTTCCTCTTTCCAAAAATCAAACAAATAACAAAATGAGACAAATATATGTAATGACCTTCATTTTGCCAAAGACCTCTCTATGCTCTGCAAGAGAAAGAAACTCTGAGCATCCAAGGATCAAGTCCTGAGTAATATGACTGTTTTGTGGCTTTGATAATGCTGCCTATCTGTCATTCTGGCTTTGAAACTTAATACATAGGAAAAAAATGAAGAAGTCAAATATCTTTTTTTTTGATACACAATCACATTATTTAATGTGCAATATGTCTGATAGAAAAGTGCACTCTTAGAGCCTCATCATGAAATAATATAAGCCAATGTCGGAGAATGCTATATTTACCAAAATTTGTTGAACATAGATTTATATCATGTTAGTAAATCTGGTTTGTTGTACTACAAAAACAAATACACACATACTGGTTTTTTTTACGTTAAGTTCACAACATATAGAATGAATAACTTCATTTGTTTCTTTGTTTTAAGTTCAAAGAAGGTGCACATTTTACTATTAAAATAAACTTTGTTCGACAGAGGTATCATCAGCGTAAATCTGTTCTTAGGTAATATATGGGGTCATTATGTTTTAAAGAATGGGTCCTGCCCATGTGGCATGCTCCACCAAGTTGCCCAAAAACTGGAGTTGACACATCAGTGCTGCAGCATTTTATTTCAAAATTGGTTTATATGAGAATAACAACAAACTGTGTGTTGTTGATGAACCAATGAATGAACACTGTCCTGCTCTTTTTTTTGTCATCTGTCAAGACTCCCCTTTTTGGAAAATCTTGGGTGGGGATCACGATACATAGTTTGGGGTATGGTGGCTATGTTTTAATTAAGTGCATTTGTACCTTTTTGTGACAAATGATGTTTATTTTGTGTGTTAATCAAGGTTGAGTGTTATATTTTACATAATATTATTATATTATTATGTTATTAGTCATTTGCTTTTCTTTTTCGGGAAATCTACTACTGCTCTATCTTTTAATGTGACCTGTCATCTTACTGTTTCCCAGCATGATATGACCTAACTGTGTCAATGTTCTCTCTTAAACAAGCAAACAAAACAAAAGAATGGGTCCTCAGATTTTTGTGGTACATGGGCATTCACAGGTATCATATTAGTTTGTTTCATCTGAGACTGTGTTTATTTGATTCTGAGAATCCTTTGACAAGCAATTGTGTTTTGACAATGTGCCCTTTTTTTGTCAGGTACCATGTATTTTATTGCAAATAGGGGCAAGCCGGCAGTGTAGTAGTTAAGCCACCCACCTTTGGTTCCAGAGGTCAAGGGTTTGAATCCTAATGGTGACACTGGGTTATTCTCTCAAGACCTCTTAGTTTTCAAGGCTCAATCCCACAGTGTTATTTGCTGACTTTATAATAACCATCATGTGTTGTAAAGGATGTAAAACAACTATGCAGATAAAGTAGCAGACGACCAAGGCACATTTTCCAGCTCTTGGTTATGACCCCCATTATATGTATCCCAAGACCTTCTCCTGGACAAATAGATGAGCAAATTACCGAATCATTCTCTTTGTTTTCCAGAATAAGATAGTTGACTGTGAAGGCAGGATAGTTCCAGTGGGGGAAGTGGGGGAGGTCTGTACTAGGGGCTCAAACGTCATGCTGGGCTATTGGGACGACAAACAGAGAACGCAGGAGGCCATCTCTAACACAGGCTGGTATCACACTGGGTAAGAATGAGGTTTATATAGACTAATTAAATCCTGCTTTGACTTTTGACACCAATAAGCTTTTGAAAAGATAAGATACCTCTTAATTGATGCTTGGTCAAAAAGAAAAAGATGAACTGAGTACTTTTGTACATAAAGGGCGGTAGAAAATCCTGGGTGGGGATCACGATGCATAGTTTAGGGTAT
>JAUELJ010096502.1:0-11221 GCA_031471255.1 Dryodora glandiformis
ATAATGCTGTTGCCCGTGTGCGTCAAATCCACAGTTTACAGGACAACTGGGAGGAGCATGCCATGTGGGCGTAAACATTCATTTCATAAAAGTTTAAATACACAAGGGAAAGGAATCGAGCCAACCACTTACCTGTAGTGCAAGAGCTCGGATTTGACCCTACAATGACCAGTTCCGGCACAGAGGTATCCGCCTTCATCAGCTCTTCTGCAAACCTTGACAAGATGGGGTCCTTGAAACCACTCATGTTGTTGCCATGGGAGCCAAAGGAGAAGTTGTCCAGGGAGCCCCGTCTCTGCTGCCAGGATATCCGACCGCTGCTGGCTCGGCCAATGTCGTCGTCGGTGCAGGCCGTCTGCTGGGGCTCTTTGACCGGCTTGTAGTTGTAGCGATTCTTGTTGAACACTTCCAGGGACAGTTGGACACTGGTGTGACACGGCTCACTGCTTCGCCTCTCGTAGTTCTGAACACTGGGCTGGCTGTCCACTGCCGAGGATAAAAGTAAATATTGGATTAGTTTGTCCGTTTATTGAGATTATAAACCGTTAAATAACTAAACTGAAAAAGAGAGCTCGCTCTTTCTCTCTCTTCACCAGAAAACAGACCTTGACACTCACAGCATGGCCAGTTACACGCAGCTAGCACCAATAAGCACCTACATGTTTGGTGTGAAATGTTTAGTGTAATGCAGCTGTCTCAGATCAATACTGCATACTCCCGTCTATTACAATGTCGATGAGAATTAAACAAAATGTCTAAAATAATTCATTTACGAAAGGGCATGACTTGTGTACCCGATCTTGTCTTATCCACAGATAAGACGAAGGTAGACTTTGCACCCATGGTTTTATGTCACAAAAGTGTGTCTAATACAACATCCACATTTACACAATGTAGGTGGTACAGTACTGGGAAATAGATACTTAAACTTAAATGGATCACACCAGAAGAAGCACCCTTCAATAGCCTGCTTAGTATATATTAGAAAAATTATCACATTCTCACTTTTGAAACCTCTGTTGTCTTCCATAATCTAATATATTAAGACTTGACATAATTCTAATGCAACTATTGGCGGGAATATTATTTATTTCACACTTTACCTGTGAGAGGTTGAAAGAGTTACACATTTTTGATGATCTCATAAAAATTAACAAAGACCCACCTTTGAGGAATGCGTTGGTGAGACTTTCTCGACTCATAGGCTTACGGGAGAAGACTCCAACATTCGGACTGACAGAACGATGGGCTCGTTTCAGATTGGATGAGGGGGCTTTCTGATTCAAGCTGGAGAAAATGTTTGAGGAGAACCCTCCATACTGGCTACTGGTGGCTGGAAACACAAGAGACAAAATATTCACTGTCACAACGAGGGATTACTACGGAATACATATAATGTATACACTGATGCTTACCCCATAAAAAGAATGAGATTTTGGAAAAAAAAGTGAATAATTTGAAAAATTAATAATAATAATAATATAAAGAACAGAAGAAAAGTAATAAATGATTAAAAGATCCAGGGACTGTGTCTCAATCTCCGGACCTCCCAGTGACAAAGTGAACGAGTTACTTTAAAAGATACTAAACTGTAATAACAACTTGCCCACCAAACCAGATTAAACAGATTTCTGTTTAAAATGTCTAATGACGTTGGGAAGAAAACAAAATCTAATAAAAATAAAAACGTAAAAAATTGACTTACTTTATTTTACAAAATCTTTGGAACAAAACAGGGCCAAATAAGTGAATCATAATTATAGTCGATGGAGAAGAGGGAATGGAATCTGATATTCAATCAATTTTTTTGTTCATAAATACCTGTGCATGGACTCTCCTGCCCAGTTTCGTCTCCTTTGAGCGCCTCAATCTCCAGCGAGTCTGAGATCGATGCAAACACCTGGTTGACAATGGACACGGCCGCCTGGTAGATGTCCGGACAGAGGTCATCCGTGGTGGTCACTGCCATGGCCGGTCTGGTCCCATCCGCACCGCAAGACAGGCTGCTCCTGTCCAGCGCGTAGTCACTGTTGGTGTTGACCAGACTGCCTCGGCTGGTGGAGTCTGCGTGACTCAAACTGCCGCGCCAAGTCTGTGCCTCACTGGCCCTGGCCATGACTTTCCTGCTCAAGGAGTCCGAGTAGGTCAGGTTCTGGTGGCTGCTGCTGGGACTCCCTCCCCAGGAGCAATCGATGCTGGGCAGACTCCCCCACCGAGGCAGGTCTGTGGTGGACTTGCTGAGCCGCTCGTGGAGTTGGTCCGTTGTGGACAGGTACTCTCCCCCTCCTGGACAGCGGTGTGAGGAGAAAAGACTGTCAGAGGAGGTGAACCGCTGCTGCTCTTGGCTACCCGTGGACCATGCAGCAGAACTCTGCCTATCGTTGTGGATGACAGGGCACGAACCGAAAGACTGTGAACGGTGTGACGAGGACCGCCTTGACAGGTCTCCCTCACTGCCGGTCCTGACAGGGTCGCGGTTTGAATCCTCAAAACTGACCGTTTTGTTAAGACCTGATGCTCTTCCACTGGACAGGGAACTGATGGATTTACGACGGTGGATCGTAGGTTTGATGGAGGTGGAGGAGGATAAAAATCCAGACGACGAGACAGACGGCAGGTTTCCATGACTACCATGGCTGGCTACAGACGCTAGAGTGAAAATGTCTTGCTGGGGCAACCATGCTTGAATCACAGCATCAGCACTGGGAGAATCGGGACAGGAGACCACCTCATCTTTATCCACCATGCTATCGCCACCATCATCGTCTTCCTTCGACTCCAGCGACTCCATCACTGTGAAGAAAACCTGGTGGACAATTTTGTCAGCAAACCAGTTGTACACTTCATCCGTCAACTCTTCCACTCTACTATCTGCCATGGGACATGGAGTGGCCAGGATTTCAGCCCCTTCCAGAACCGCCTGACTCACCGCTTGCTCTGCCAAGGAATTCACAAACCGCCAAAACTGGGGGAGGCTGGTTAAATCTGTTAGATCTATCTTGCCTGCTTTATCACTCAACTTCTTTCTCTCTGCAGCTGTCCTAATTGCTCTTTTCGCCCGTTTTTTAACAACTGACACTTGCCTTACCTTTCTTGTCTTCACTTTATCTAAAGGAGCAGCAACATCAGAAAAAAGATACCGACTGTGAGGAGACTGATATAGAGACTTTGGCAAATCTTTTCTACATTGTTGGAGTGCAGGACTGGCAGTGCGTTTTGTGGTGTTGGAGGCTGGTAGAGATCTGCAAGTTTTCTTGCATTCTGATGAAGATTTTTGAGAAATTTTGAGTCTTGGAATGTTGGACACTTTGGGGGCTAACATTTTGTCACGTTCGGATGCATTGCTCGACTTTACGGTATGGGAAGACGGTGGAACAGGTCTCTTTGGTTTCATTTTTAATACTGCAGCAGTTTTCGTGAGATTTTTATCACTAGGGTTTGGTGACTTACTATCAGATAATGGTGACAATGATTTCAAAAATGACTGTGTGATAGTAGATGGATCTGTGTTAGTGTGACAGGACTGGTGAAGCAACAACTCCGGTTGATTTTTGTCTTCTTCCAGATACACAACCTTGGATTCTAAGGTTGCGAATGAAGTGGACGAATCACCCCACAATTCCAAAGTCTGTTCTCGTTGTGGGGGAGAAAAGCTTATTTGAGACGGAGGAATTTCTTTGACGTTTGACCTGGTTTCTCTAAATGAGCTGCGGAACGAAGAGCAGGGGGACATGGAGGCTGAGACGAATGCTGAATCTCCTGGACTAGATACAATGCTGGGGTTGATACAAAGACTGTGTATAGCATCATCCCTTACTGATTTCCCTTCTGCTTGTTCCTGTCTCTGCTCAAAGTCAATGCTATCGTCCTCTGAAAGTCTCTTACTCATCCTTTCCTCCTCATTCTGTGGCTCTGACTTGGACCCTAGCACATCAGGACCCTTTGCTTGACTAGAACTTTCAACGATGCTTGTTTGATCCAAGACCTGGTCGCTTATCACATTACCAACTCTATTGCCTTTGGTGGAAGTTTCAACCGTGTCGTCAGTTCTTGCCGCTGTCCCACTTCCCTCATGGATGGCCGAACTCATAAAGTGCGAAGCAAAATCAGACAGAATGTTGACTACACCTCCTTCCTCCTCAATGATATCATGACTGTGCTTAGAAAACTTCTCAGAAATATCCTGCAAGGCAAGCAAGAGAATGGAAGACATAAAAAATGAGGTAGAAATCATCCCTTATTGAAGCAAAGATAGCATAAAACAATCAATTTTCAGTCTTATTTAGATGTGTAAAAATGTTTGCTTTTCTGTTTTAATTAATTCCTTCAAAATAAAGAACAAAGCTAAAAGTGCAATAAAAATGAAAAGAAATCTATAACTACTTAACAGTCTTAATATGAAACATTTTTCTACCAACTTATCAACCAATTCATTGCAATGCAATTTCTTTGACAGATTATTCAAAAACACATATATAAAGTGGACTTTTATAGCAATGTCCAACAACAGCAATTGTTCATGGTGCCTGCAGAACACAAGGCTTGATGACTGAACACAGCCAGTAGGTGCACACACATTCTTGCAGACACTTGGCAATCAGCGCACCTTTGAATGTATCACCTTCAGCTTATTTATGAGCTATGTCTATACCTTTAGTTATTGTTGCATGCTCACCTTATGGAATATAGAGAGAGGAAAGTAGCTGTTTTTCAATTTTAATCCCTGAACAGGTATATCTCCTATGAATATTTATTGTTCCTCAATAGGCCCTTGTGTCAATTTCCACCAAAAGGGATAAAGAGAGTAGTCTCAATAAAGTACATTGCAGTGATATGGATTGCACCTCTGAATGAGATGGCGCCAGGTTTGATTCTAGGCAATAAACAATACTAATTACCTGTCCCATCACAGACAGATGATTTCACGTACAAGTTCTGTTTGCAAGTTGCAGATTTTAAATAGCTATTCAGTCTGCCAAAAGAATGAAAATATAATACATTTTTAGCTCAAAGCATTCACATCTTATGGCAAGCATTAAGATGCCAACTGTTGCTTTCCCCTCGAACAAGTCGGACACCCTCTTCCACAAAGAAACTGTTGTACCTACCTCTAAATCAGTGCTGAAATCAGAGCTGTGCTTGCTGGAGCTAGACCTACGTGATGCATCGCTGAGCTGAGAGCTCCGACGACGCAGGTTGTACCAGAACTCTACAAAGTCGTTGGCCGATCCGTTTGTCCCGTGAGACGAGATAGAGCCTGACCTGGAACCCCAATGGGAACACCCGCTGGACGACGGCAAACACTGTCCCAGCACAAAGCCACTCCCCGATGTTGAAGAGGAGGAGGAGAGGAGATCCTGTAGCTCATGGTGTATGTCCCTGGATCCATTGGTACCAGGAGGGGGGTGGATGGGACAGCTGCAGTCCTGGTCCACCAAAGCATTCAGACCGGCCGCCTGGTCCAACCCTGGGATGAAGAAGTCGGCTGTGACCTCCACATCAGTGGTCATTCTCAACGTCCGTTTGGTAGGGGGATCAGGTAGAACAAAGGAAGAATTTGGCGAGGTGTTACGGGACGATGCCGAGGATTGGGGTGACGATGACAAGGGGGGCTCCAGATGGATAGCGCTTTGCTGTTGATGGTGTTCATGACTGCATGCCCTATGCCTGAGCTGTCTTCTGCCACTACCTCGACCTGGAATACTTCTGCTCTGGTGGTGGTGGTGGTAGCCGGAAGATGGTATGAAAGGTATCGGGGGTATCTCCACTTGCAGTGGTGATGACAGGGTTGGAGATTTACGGAGGAGGGATGATGAGGACAAGGTGGGCTCAAATTTGACACTAGAAGTATCCATACCAGCATTAGACTGAAGCATATGGGGATGGTCATCAGGAGAAGATGACAATGTGGGAGGGATGCTACGCAAATTGACAGAGTAATAAGGATTCAAACTGTCCACAGCAGCATCAAAGCTTTCACAAACTTGACCAGGTACGATATCTACGGGTGAGGGTGGGGGCAATATCAAGGTCACATTGCCCTCTGACCTATCACAGACATGAGATGAGCACGACTGGGGGGGTTGGTGGGGAGGAAAAGAATCGAGGACAGAGACAAGATGATCATTGTTGGAAGCAGTGGTGGTACACAGGGCAGCGGGTGTGCGAGACATGCGGAAAGCACCAGTTTTTGGTTTGGGCAAGTTTCCAAGGATATCGTTGAGAAACTCTTCCTCAACATCTTCTTCATTCTTGGAACTCTGGAAAAGGTGATGCATGGGTGATAAGGCACTAGCTACAGTCTCTGTCTTGCATTGGTTGTCAACAGTATTAGCAGCAGCTGTATCACAAGCATGCTTGTGAAATGTTCCTTTAGTATGGGAAAGGCTGTAGTGAGCATCATATTCTGGTCGTGGAGATGAAGTTGGTGGGAGAAAAGAAGGTTGGAGAGGAGATAAATCCGTGGAAGGAGAAATGGAAAGAGGAATACTGTGAGTTGTTGAAGCACCTAGAGGGTTGACGATACGGGAACTAGATAATAAAGACGACGATGATGAAGACAGCGGTAATAATGATGATGATGATGACGATATACTGCCTTCATCACAAAGAGGATCATGGCTTGTACCGAGATGACTGGGAACAGTATCAAAACTTTGATGCGTATGTTGCTGCTGCTGTTGTTGATGATGCTGCTGGTGGTGTTGGTAGTGGTGGCTGTGACGGTAGTTGTGAGAAAAAGATGTTGATGATGATGATGATAGCGATGATGACGAAGACGAAGTTGATTGTGGTAAAGTAGAAGAAAACTGTTGAAGTTGGTGAGGTTGTTGGTGCTGGAGGTGGTGACAATAATGCCCTGGAATGAATTCAGATGGATGAGACTGCCCTGGTAGCTGTTGCTGCTGCTGCTGAAGCTGCTTTTGTTGTTGCTGCCAAGTGGTAAAGGCTTCAGGTTTCCCCTCACTCGTACCAAACACAGCTTCTCTTACACAGGAATGTTGGGTAGAAAGATGTGCTTGGCTGTCCAACACAGAATCAGCCGAGAAAATCACCCCATCCCCCTTTGAATCCAGTTTATGATTTCCTCCTGAGAAGAGCAATACAAAAAAAGATTATTATTATTTAACCTTTAAGAGATGCATACTCTGCAGCAGTTTGCTACACATTACAGCCACAATGTCTGCTATTATGTGCAATCAAACACCACTGAAAATACCATCAAAATAAATGTTACACTATTGTATTTGATAAAACTCTAAACTCAAAATGACATATCATGCATAGCCCTGAGTGGATAACAGGTAATTTACTAGCCTGTGGTCATGTGATCCAGAAAATTGCACCTCAACACAGCTACACATCTTTCAATTGAGAGGTTGGCTGGTTTAATAAAAACATAATGAACTGCATATATAACAAAAACAAGCCTAGCCATGACACCTGTGACTCGGTGTAAGATCACAAGGAACCAAGATGGATCATGGGGCCTCATTCATTCCCTGTTACTGTCGTAGCAGATGTCATCAAAATGACTCACCTTCCTGCATTTTCTCCATTGAAAGATAGTGTGCTAACAGATCAACAGGCAGCATTCTGCCTGAGAGGCCTAGCAATGCCCGATCGAGAGTCTGAAGTGAGAGAGCCTCCAGGCAAAGTGATTGGTCATTTCCACCCAGTCGGGACTCCTGCTCCATTAAAACCACGCGGTGAAGTGGCCGTCGGCCTAAATCCACCTTGACCTAAAAGGACAGAGGTATTGAAATTTACATAAAACACTCAATTAACTGAGAGAGAAGAGAGAGAAACACCAAGCAATGACGGGACCAAAAACAAATAATAATGATAGGTAAACACATAACATCTTTGTGATAAGTTTTCTACTCTAGGTATCTTGGGTATCATAAATGAAAAAGAAAATCACCAATTATCCATGAATAAATGTTACTGACTTACAAAACACTAAATCAGACCATTTTGTGTTATCAATAAAATGGAAAGTTACAAGATTCTAATAATCATATCAGACTAAACATTATTAACCTGTCAACCTTTTAGCACCTGGGACAACCATACTAATCCAGTGAATTATATCCTATTTGTCTCATGCAGTCATGAGTGTAAATTTGAAAATTATCCATTCAGAGATTATCCAAATACTCTTCCTTTTCAAAAAAAATTTGGTATTATACTGAATTTCCGTGTTGAACACTTCACCAAATCTTTAGATAGAAGAGTCATCTGTACATGTTGCAATGTTGGGACAGAATTGATAGAGAACTGATGAGAAAAGATTACTTCATTTGGAAAAGAGATCCAGGAAGTTTTGCTCAGTTTTTTTATGACTAAATCACATCAGCTGTCAGACTAGCCACCCCAAGGCATCGTCACGCAGGCTTTCCCCATTGCCCTCACTTACTCTGTCATACACTTTGTTTTAATCGAGAGAATCACCAGTCAACGACAAGGTCAATTCGGTACCAAAAGGACAAGTCATGATTTAAGTCTCCAAGTCGATTTTAATCACGGTGAGGTGAGAGCAAAGTTGACTTTTTATCGATTAATGTTAAAATTCAACTTTAATTGACTTTACTTTATTTGATTCTAATTTTAGAGGAATCAGCCCATCTCTATGGAATACTGTTCTGGTAAAACAAACCTTTTCCATGGGTAGTTCCTCTCTCAATCCTCTGTCGTGACCCCTTGAGGCATCATACTCATCCCTCACTTTCAGGTAAATCAATTACATTTTTCTAGTTCTTCTTCTATTTTAATTTTTTGTTCCCTCGGATAAAAGCAGATCAAAGTCATTTCCCAAAGTCAGCAACAACAATTAGAAATAACAGAATGGTTTTAATCTTGTGAAAGCTCTGATGACATTTTTCATGTGGATTGTATCTTGTTTTTTTACAAGCGTAATTAAAAATGTATGTTTGAAATTAATCGCTTTCTTTAGGTCATTAGGTTAAGGACGTTGGGATTGCCTTTTTATGAAGCATATCTAATTTTATCTTCATATTCCCTTCCCTAGCCCTGACGGAGAGATATTGGCATCTCAGGGTGGTGAGCCTGATTTCATGCTGACCTTGTGGAACTGGAAACAGGAGAAAACAAGTCTGAGGACTAAGTCGTTCTCACAAGATGTCTTCAAGGTTTCTTTTGCCACTGAGCTGGAAGGACAGCTGACCACTGCAGGATCTGGGCATATTAGGTGAGGGAACAGTGCATGAATATTAGGGGAAAATACAGTAGAAAGTTTTTAATGAATTTTTTTGTGTTTCTTTCTCAAATTGTACATGTTATGATGTATTATTACATATGTAAAATTTTAATTTATCTATAATTTGACAGTATGATTTCATAAATCCGAAGTTTGGAATATTTTGTTCCCTGACATACGATCTATTAGATGGGACACGAAACAAAACAAAATATAAAAACCTTTAAAAAAGTCCTATTTTGCACTGAGGTATCTGCTATAATTTGAATTTTTTTTTCTCGTCTTGCACCTTATGTAGTTTATCAGGTTAATCTTCCTCTGTTTTTGCCATGATATTTCTAATGTTTTAATTCATATATTGATTTAATTTTTAAGATTCTGGAAGATGGCAGATACTTTTACTGGCTTGAAATTGCAAGGAGAGCTTGGAAGATTTGGTCGCACAGAGATCTCTGACATTGAAGGATATGTTGAACTTCCTGATGGAAAGGTGAGCAAGGATATGAACACAAGACAGTTTATATTGATTCAATCAAAACAAAAAGAAAATTTGCTTCCAAACAGCATGGATTCACTAGAAGAAACAATCAAGGGGAAGTACAGCTATAAATAGCCATGATTAATGATGAAAAAGTTGGATTAGATTAACTTTATATACACACTTTAATAAGAAAGTTTATGTTTCAAAACGCAGTTTATTATTTTCCTGTGATAATGTTATTCATAGTTAGGTTGAGTCATATTTATCGAATACAATCACTTTTGGGTGTTATATTCAGAAGACACTTCTTAAAAGATATAAAAAAATGTATATGTATGTATCTATATCTCTGTATGAATCAGGTCTTGTCTGGAGCTGAGTGGGGAAATCTTCTTCTGTGGGAAGGAGGATTGATCAAGGTGGAAATATCTAGAAAAGGAAAGAAGTCTTGTCACAAGGGTCCTATCATGCAGATATTGCTGGATGAAGGGGAACTCATGACTGTTGGTCTCGACGGTTTCATCAGGGTGAGTGGCGTCATCTTCCTGTCCCATTCTGAAAACAGTGAATGCTTTGTTGTAAATTGGTTATGATATTATAATATCAGCTGTTTAGACCGATTGCTTGCAGTTTTTAGATTTTGAGTGATGTTAACAATCGTGTAAAAATAGAATTAACAGTTTTATGTTATTGTTTTAATAGTACAATAGTGACTGCCTATCTAAATGCTTGGTGCTTGGAAAATATGATATGCAGACGTGTAAACAGAACATTTCCACTATCATCCATACTAAACCTATTTTGTTCCCAGGTCTGGGACTTTGAATCCATTGACACAGCGGATTCTTCCGATGATACAGGTATGTTTGAGATGGATCCTATGAACGAGTTACAAGTGGCCTCCAATGTCCAGCTGAACACAATTGTAAAATCCGTGGATGACGAGAATGAGCCAACCATCTGGTATGCACAGGTGAGAATTACGTTACCAGGTCAGCGACATTTCAAGTTTTTGAAATTTATCATTAGGGAATTTCAAATCTCTTTTGCCTTGTGATCTTATTCACTCAAATCATACTCATTTTAACCATATCCCTACCTTTCGGAAATATTATTAAAGAGATATTCAGTTCCCAGAAAACCATGATCTGCAAATGATCCCTCTCATTTGGCTATTCCCAATTTGTACTGAAGTTAGAACCAGATCCTTTTCTCATGTTGGACTAACCACCTGGAATCCACTCCATCTTACACTACTATGGAAAGTGGATCCATTGTCTAACTTAAAATCTCAGCCTCTTTTTAAATCTGTCATGTAATTCTCATAAAATGTTTTAACTGAATGAATAGACTTACTTTCCTGTGAAGCGCCTAGAACCCATTCCTTTGGAGACTATGCGTTATACATAAATATACTCATTATTATTATTATTATTGTTATTGTTAGGCGGCGCGGTGGCCGAGTGGTTTAGGTGTTCGCCACTAGAACCGAGGGTCGGCGGTTCAATCCCCAGAAGCAC
>JAUELJ010098722.1:0-11193 GCA_031471255.1 Dryodora glandiformis
TAAAAAAAATCATCATAATAACAATGTGTCCAATGTCAATAGTTACAAAAATGGGAAATTTACTTTGTACTGCAATGCGATTGTTTGTAATCGATCATGAATGAATACTGTATCCATAATACCTGAAGACGTATTATCGTAAATCCTACTGTATTTTGATTGTGTTATTCATGTTTTAAAATGTATCTTCAGAAAAGTTAGCAATATTACCACCTTGGGATAAATGGGTTATTTCCACTTCGATAGGATTTCGATAGGATCGTTTATAATCGATCATGAGTTATTTCTGTAAGCGATCATATTATGTTTAGACGTTCAGGAGTCCAATATTTGTTCGGTTTGTTTTTACTCATGTTATAAAGGGATTCTTAATGAAATCTAGCAATATTACAACCCTGGCATTATAATTGATATTTCCACTTTGATACTGTCGTTTAAAATCGATCATGAATTATTCATGTAGGCGATAAAATTATGTTGTAGACAGTCCAATGTTTTTGTTATTTTTTGGTCATGTAATAATGTCAACCATGGCAACATATCAAATCTGTTGTATTAGCATTACACAGATAATCAGCTAAATTGCATATTTGTTATATTAGGTCAGAGGTAAGTTTTTACCTAGCTCAAACATGTCAAATGTGATGAAATAGTAGTAGAGTCATTCCTTTACAAGTGTAGTAACTTATTCGATGAATTCGTATAATCTAATTCCTCCAATTGTAGGTTGAATATTGAATAAACAGAATCACTGACATTCTTGTTGATTGCTCATTGTTTGTCAAACTCAGACCAAAATGGCTTGTGAACCGTGCCTTGAAGCTGGAGCCAAAGGTTTGTTTGAAGCCGGTGGCCCAGGAAAGTCGGGGATTCAAAAGATGGTTGTTGTTGAACACGAATGCTTGTCAGCCGACAATGAGGTCCTCAAGGAACGGAACGAGATGGTCATGATGAAGATGGGCAATGATGCATGTGGATGCATATCCATCAATGGCCTCAGCACCACCACCAGAAGCATCAACGACCATTTTTATACGGAACGGAAAGCCACAGGAAATGTGCGTATCGACAGCACAACGAGCCACGTTGAAACCAATTTGGGCAAGCGGCACGTGGAGGCCTTCCGTCGGGATTGGGAAGCCAAATGGAATCCCAAGTTGGAAGGCAAAGTGGATTTAAACAAGATGAGAGATTTAAAATTGGGTCAAGAAACACAGTACGCAGGTTCCTTAAGGCAGCAGTTCGGTATCGAACCACCAACTCCTTTGATCATGTCAGAACCGACTCCAAGTGAGGGACACAAACAGGTTGATGATGATGATGACCAGAATTATGGCGAGAAAGGAAAAGACAATGAGAATGAAAATGGAAAAGAAAAAGAAAAAGAAGAAGGGGAAGGTGGGAAAGAAACAGAAACAGAAACAGAAACAGATTTTCAAGATGTTGAACGTCTTGCGGTAGAAGCATCTCCTCACAATGAACAACAGGTCCCTTCCAACGTCAACAGAGATCAAAGTGGACAAGTCGAGGCTCAACAAGAGAAAGATGAAAATGACCTTGAAGAAGGGCAAATGATGGATGCCGGATCAGATGGTGCCTAGCAGAGTGAACGAGTTGGAATTTGAATCATGATTTTGATTTTTTTTTTTTGACATTTCCTATGCAAATCGGACTTGAGTGAGGAACATTGAGCAAACAACAAAAATCAAACCACTCCACATTGACCACACTTGAGAAATTCTATAGAAATCATATCTATACTATAAACTATATAAAGAATATGGAAAAGTTGATACATTGTTGAGGCCTTTCCATTGACATACGATATAAATATTTCAATCAACGGGTCTTTATTTCCTTTCAAATTTCGCTACGGAACGATGCCCCTTTACAATTATTGTGAGGAACACGAGGGAGACCATAGATATGCACAGCTGCTGCTGCGGCTTGGAAATTGGATACGAATCGCGCAACCTCTTTCAACGGCTGAGGTGCGAACGGGCGAAGCCGAAACACAGTGTGTAACTGCGAATGGGGAACACGAACGAACGCACGCACTACTGTAACACTAAAGTAGTTGCAGTAGATTTAGAAGTAGAAGTAAACAACACGCGAGATCTCGAGGTGAGCCTAAGCCAACCAAGAGAAAGAAGAAAAGCAAAGAAAACTTTGAGCTGTCTAAGCCTGAGCCTGAGCCTGAGCGTGAGCCTGAGCCTGAGACTGAGCCTGACACTGAGCCTGATACTGAGACTGAGACTGAGCTGAATCATGACGTCGACATTCCAGAGGCCAAATATTTATAATCGATTCCTGCCTTATCACGGCGAGCTGGATGCCGTGGCCGACAGATCCTACGCCAAGGTCATGTCCAATATGAAGGAGAGCCTTGGGGGCGACGAAAGCGGGAGGCTGGATTCGTTCAAGATTGTCAGTTGCCTGGACGATCTGACCAAATACATTTACCTGTATGGCTTACGACTGCGGAAAAAGGATCATGTCGAGTTGATCCGTTGGCTGTTGGCGCTTTTGGACGTGCCCCATTTGGACTTATTTTGCGTAGAGAAAATCATCAAAATGTTGACCATTCTGTTGCATAAAAAGTATCTGATACGAAGGGAGGACCTTGTCATCGGGTGGAGGCCGCTCTACGACCTCATGTACAAATGGGAAGACTCGAATCTGGCAATCCGAGGCCTGATCAGGGTTCACGACGAACACAAGACGCAACTGAGAGCCTTGATCACGCACTGTCGCTACTACTTCAGTCAAGAGGCCACCGCCGAAATGCTGGCGGAATCTCGACCCATGTTTTGCTCGTTGGACAGAAGCATCTGCACCGCCTTCAAGTACCTGACTCTTTTTTTACCCACCTCCAGAAACATGGAGCCGGAAAAGTCCTACACATTGTGGTTCGATGAATTTTTAAACATCTGGAAGACGTACTACAACGGGCCGCCGTTCGAAGCCGACTTGTTCGCCTTATGGTCACGACTCGCAGTTCAAAACGTCGGCACAATTGACTGGTCCGAGTGCATCGAGCCCTTCTTTACCCGAATCATGTCGGCGTTGGGACTTCCGGTGTCGTATGCCGGCTCGGGTTTAAGGATCAGCTACGGACTGTCTGTCGGTTCCAATTGTCTGTCTTCGGCGTCGCGATGGATTGTTTCGTCAATTCAAGGAGGCGGCAAGGCCGGCCAGGACCCTGTTCAGAAACACCTCGGCAAGATGTTGCTGTCGATTGAATCCTACTTTCATCCGGCCAATGCCAATTCTGCGTCGGAGGCCATTCACTCCTTCGTCTCGCTCCTTTGTACCTGCTACGTCAGACGGATTCATTTGGAACGATACAATACGAAATGGCGGTGCAAAACGCCGGACGACAAAAGGTTGACTGATGAGGACATATCCCACTTTGTCACGTCACTCTTGCCCATCACGTTTCAAATCCTGTACAACAACGTGGACGAAGACAGACGCAACATTT
Organism: Dryodora glandiformis; assembly: GCA_031471255.1. NCBI lineage: Eukaryota > Metazoa > Ctenophora > Tentaculata > Cydippida > Dryodoridae > Dryodora > Dryodora glandiformis. Next base: position 3,485 of record JAUELJ010098722.1, read on the forward strand.
TCAACTTGCTCGCTACCATCAAACCGGACCTGGTGTTGCCGGAGCTGATGAGAAAAGTCAACTCAGACGTCGAGTTGTTGAACACGCCAAATCGGTTCACAGCGTGTGTGACGACTCTGGCCGGATGTTCCAGGTCGTTGGCTGAGCATTATCCGATACAAGTCGTCAACTTGCTCGACCATCTTGTGCCGGGAATCAACGTCAACGACATTTACAAGAGTACTGATATTTTCATACTCATCTCGGATTTCTTGGACATGATTTGGCTGATTGACTTTTCAAAGCCGGAAATGAGAAAGACGGCTGTTCAAGGACTGACGTCGGAAGAGGAGGAGCTTTGTCTCAGGACCAGTGTTTTGGAAGATTTCGTTCTCAAATTTATTGACCGTTGTCTTACCCTGGTGGAAAATTCCAGTCGTGAACAAACGAGGCAGGAGAATGATAACAATGACGAGTCGATGAATGAAGAAGAAATTGCGGCTGATTTCACCATTTCCGACACCTTTCAAAAAATGCTATTCCGCTGTTCGCCATCCATCTTCCAACTGGCCTTTGAGAAACTTGAGCGATACGTCACCTCCAGAATCTTGGAGCCCACGGTGTCAGGTTCAATCGTGTCGGGAATGTGTAAAGCCTGTGCCATTGTCTCGCCGGAAAAGTGTCTCAAGTTTTTTGTCCCCACCTTGTGTCGACGGATTGAAACGATTCTGGCGGAACGCGCTCAAAACAACAAGACCGACCAAGAACTCCAATATGTGCTCAAAATGTTGTCCGAGGTGGTGTCTGTCAGAGCAACGAGTTACACGGCCAAATGTGAGACGAATCCTTTACTTCCATACGTCCAGGAAATATGTGACCGAGTCCTTGACAAGTCGCTCGGTCTTGCCCAGAAAGATGAACACGAATTGGCGGGAACGATCTTGAATAACATGTTACATAACTTGGTTCACATCAGACAAGTCGTTGACTTCCCCGCCAACATGGATGTCATCAAGTGGTCACGCGACTTTACCTTTGCAAAGCAAGGAGATTTGAACACGTTCTCCGTCGAGTGGTATATCCCCTCACAACAGGAGCATTGTGCGGCTCAAACCTTAGTGACCCGATACCTGGATCAGCCGTTCCAAGTTCTTGGCGCGTTTGCTTCCGGCCACACTGAATTGACCAAAGAAGAGGTGTTGAGAAATCTCATGTTGGTCAACAAAATCACATGCGGTGCATCAGAACTTCTTCCGGCCATCAAATCCTATAAGAAGGAAGACATGTTTTCCGAGTTGGCATTTATGGAGCCTCTTCTTCTAGACATGAAAGGGGAATCGATCAGAACACATATGATGAATGTAAGTAATGTGTGTCTGTCTACTATGCGTGTAGTACATGGAAGAGTATTACTATGCATGGAAATGGGATTTAAAAGTCATTTTCCATCTTTTACAGCTTTATCACAAGGTGCAAATCAGGCTGCTCAAGGACTTTCCGGACTTTACCGAATGTCTTCAGGCGTTGATCTATGGATACGAAATCATCATATTTTATTTTGGAATTGACGAAGACGATCTGAATGATCATATGGATGTAAGTATAAAATTGAAACAAAAAGCATTGAAACACTTCTATATTCCTACTTCAACAGCAAACCTGTATCCAAATGGAATCATGAAAGGGAGTTGTGTAGTAAACAGTAGAGTAAAAATTCTCTCATTCAATTCTTGTTCGTTTCAATTTCAATATAGGATCATCGCACCATCAAAAATCTTCGTGAAAACAAAATGATATTGAGCAAGAAACATTTGCAAGTTGTTTATTACGATCGGGTTCTACTTCAACATGAGCAACACATGTTTTTGAAGAATTACCTCTCCATCAAAACGATGCCGATGCAATTATTGGACGACGTCTTTACACTTGCCATCTCCCACTACAGCGAGGTCAGAACGGTCTCTCAAAGCCTGCTCTCAAAATTAGTCATCAAGTCCGCCCCGTACTCGCAAGAGTACCTGAAAGACAGACTCGTGAAATGCTTGGCGCCCGACAAAGACGTCTCTCATGAAGAATTCAAAGGAGCTCTGTACATATTATCGGACGAGAGGTTAGGGTTCATCGCGGGGTTCAACTGGAAACTGATGTCAACGTTCCTCCCCGCGCTGGTCGAAGCACAGCATTCTGACAGATTGTCCATTGTTGATGCACTCAAAGACTTTTCAAATCGCCTGAATCGTGCATTTAACGAAGCTATTCTTTATACAATACCGGTAAAGTATCCTGTTGTGACAAAAAGGCTGCAAAAAGTTGTAGGCGACCCTGCTATTCGGGTATCATCATCATCATCATCATCACCTCAAGATGGCATTAATCCATATTATAAAAAGTTGGAAACAAAGTTGTGTGATCTCATAGAATCTGGCACGCTTCATTGGCGCCATAGACAAATGGCGATTGGGATTATGTACTCATTGACGATTCCAGACTACACACCTCCTGTGAGGGTAATGAAGATCTGGATGAATTGCCTCGTTCACGACGACAGGACCACAAGGATTGTGGCCATCCAAGCAATTGAATGCATTCTCAAGGCGGTTCGGAAAAGGAGAAAATGCGTGTATATTGATGCGCCTGACAATGCCGTGACGAACCCAGACTTTGAGAAACCGGGTGTGAGGGACGACAACATGTGGCTTCAGTACAACCCGGAAATGAATGAGGAAGAATTAACAAAGTATTGGGAAAAGCCGTTCCTTTGCAAACTCTACACTGGCTTCACCGCCTGGCCCGTTGGCAAGCTCAAACTCCGCGTTGTTGAAAATCAGGAGGACAGGATTCCGGTTGACATTTACAACGTCGTCACCGACTTTTTTTTCGACAAACACCGCATGAACGAGTTTTTGAAGCTTTTCACTTTGGAGCATAAAAAGGGAGAGGATTTCTTCAGTATGGACAAGGCCTATTTCTTCGCCGGGTTGTTTGACATGATCGGACTCAAGCTCTTGAAAAGCTTCCTCCCTCACCTTGAAAAACTTGTGCTCAGTGATCAAGAGAGTGATCAAAGGACAGCTGTTGAAATGATGCACGGTGTTATTCGAGGTTCAAGATTTTGGTCTTTTCAAGACTGGAATGCGATGCAGAAATCAATGACGTCGCTCATGAAGCACGCTATGAACAACTTGACGGCGGAAACTATTACTGATTGGGAAATCATGGTGAACACGGCCACCAACAAAACAGATCCAAACCGTCTTCGATGGTTGTTTGATATTCTTGTGAGTCAATGTGAGGGCATTGGAAAAGGCGGCGCTTTCAAGGAGGCCTGTTTTTTGAGGCTCTTGAACAAAGCTACCGCTTTGAATTGGCGGTGTAGACATATTCATCGTAAAATGTTTGACTTTCTCCGCACCAACATTGATCACCCCTACCAAAAAGTCAGACATCAGATTGCTAAATTGATTGCATCGACTTTGTCGTTCGACGTGACATGCTACATTTCCAAGAAAGTGCAACTCAAGTGGACAATGGCCGATGGGTTTCCAACCAAAAAAGAGTTTGTAGAACAAGTCATCCCGGGTCTGAGTCTGAATTTTCACAATCCGGAACTGGAGGCTCATCAGAACGATGTGTTGTCGGTAGGTGCAGGGGTCGCCGCAAGTATTTTTGAAGACACGCAACTTTTTGCTTCCAAGCCGCGGCCGCCACGGCTGCAAGATGTTGTTCATGTGGCCCACCATAAATCCATGGAAGGAGTAGACCAAGAGGATGGTGGCAGTGGCGCCCTCTCCGCTATCGGATCCAAACAGGTAGTTGCTGCGTCGTGCGCGGCGGTTGCCCAGTCCAATATAACTAGTATTCAGAGTCTTTTGTCCAAAGGACAAGGGGTGCCAAAGGGGGCAGCGGCGTCGTCGTCGTCGTCGTCGTCGTCGTCTTCCAAGTCTATGAGTGGTGGTGTTCTTTCGTGTGATTCTCGAAGGTCGCGTAGCAAAGATCAGTGTAGTTCTCCGGATCTGTCAAACGGGACTGGAACCGCTCACTCGAGTAACTCGTCCATCAACACCCTCGAGACTGTTGCAGCCTGGCTCATTCAATTCATACAGACATCATCCTCTACCGTCACGAAAGAAGTGTACCAACTGCTCCCTTTCCTGTGTCAATTCATTGGCACGGAAAAGGATGAAGAAGTGAGTCAGACTTGTTTGAAGTCGTTGTGCTTTCTCAGTGTCTGTACAATATCACCCGATGTGATGCCGGTCGTCTTGGACATGTCGTGGAAGGTGACACAGTCCCAATCATGGAAGGCCAAACTCTCAATTCTCGAGTTTGTTCAAGTTGTCGTCTTTACAAACTTCATGTCACTGTGCCTTCACGATGAGCACATCCAAAAGATCAAGCGGCTCGTGGTCATGCTGCTGAGCGATGAAAATGCAAACGTTCAACAGAAGGCTTCAAAGGTATTGGGAGGTCTCGTGCACTCTAGGTTCCTGGAGGAAGATCATCGCGACGGATTACTTCAAGATTTCCGCTCCAGGATTTTTATCGTCAAACGATCGATAAACAGCAGCGAACAACTGCTGCTGCCGCCGCCAGCCAAAAGACGAAGGAAGATAAAGGACGAATTAGGAGTAGCCTTCAACACGAAAATAATGAACTACAACGACTTGGCGAGTAACAAAAAAGCACTGGCAGGGTTTCATTCCGGAATCCTTGGAATGTGCGCATTGGTTGAGGCTTACCCACATGACATTCCTCCCTTCTTGCCGGGTGTGTTGATTGAGCTGGAGAAACACTTGCACGACCCTCAGCCGATTCCAAAGACCATTAAAAAGACTTTCCAAGAATTCAAGAGAACCCATCAAGACAATTGGGCTGAACACAAACTTCGATTTTCAGAGGACCAACTTTCCGTGATGACTGATCTTCTAGTCAGTCCAAATTATTATGCCTAGTAAACTGATGTCCAAAATGGTCTTTGCCAATTACTATATGTAGTACTAGTGTGCGTATACCATACATATGAACCATTTCTTATATGTAGGTATATCAATGGTATGGTACTGTGTACTAGATGGTGCATTATTATGCCATATATATATAACATTATTTCATAGTATGCATAGCATATACGTATGTAGTAGTATATATAGTATATAAACATGGTTACGGTAAAGAAGATTCCATCTTTTATTGAGGTAGAAATGAAGCATGTTGACTGACACACCCAACACGCTCCCAGCCTTTGATTCTGCCTCAATAAAATTACATGGCCTACATTGAGTCTAACTGAATCCTAGCCCGGGACAAGAGCAGATACTTTGAAAATGTTTGAGGTGGTTTTTTGATCTTAAGGAAGCGAAGCGCCGCAGGCCCGGAAGTAAAAATAATTTGTAAAAATATGTACTATTGTTCGTCTGTCTGTATTCCAGTCTACAGAACCTGCAGCAGAAAATTGAGTGATGGGCTAAGTCGGAAAGATAAAAAATAAAATGATATGAAACATGTAGATTGTTGTAGGTATACAAAGGAAACTAATATGAGTGGTGAATTCTTGAAATGAAAGTCAGTGTATGCATATGCATGCATATGGGGAGGACACACAATTGAAACTCAATTTAAGGCACATCTGGAACAATTGGTTCCACAACAGGACGTGGAGCAACGTGAAGGACTTGTTTCGTTGCTTCCCCTTCTTCAACCATTTTCTCCAACTCCTTCGACGCCGCCGCGCCATTGTTCTCTGTCAATCCCACTTGAGAAGAACCAACGGAAGCGTTCCCGCCATTTCCCGTCATGAGGACCACATTTCCATTTGCGAGTGAATTCGAGTCGAGGTAAAGAACCTGCGAATTGAAGGAGTCTACCATCTGACTGGATTTTTCGTCGACCAGAAGAATATAAGTTTCCTCTTGGTCTCCCCCTTCGTTTGCAGAAGGAGTCACGGATGCTTCTGCTTCCGGAGCAGTCGTTTTCTTGATCACTTCAGCGCTTCCGAGTGCCAGCAAACTGGAAGCCGTCTCTTCTTCTTTGTTCTTTTGTTCTTCCTCCTTGTCTTTTTCAAGTTCTTTGCCGGATGTGGTTGTGATTTGTTTCGAATTTCTTTTCAGAATCGGCCGACTCACGTTCTCATTGTATCCAGACTCTGCAAATTCGTCTTCAAGTTCATCGGGAATCTCCAAATGAGAAGGATGCTCTACTAATGCCATTTTCTTTTGCTTCAGTTCCCGATCGAGTTGTTCTGAAAATTTGACTCCGCGCTTTGTACGAGGGGGCCTCTTGGGTGACACTGCAGCTGCATTCACGGAAAGAAGCTCAGGCACCTTTGTCTCTTCCAAAATCTTGCCTATATCATCAACAATCGTGTCTTCTTCAGACATGTTTTCATTCTGAGGTGGCATTTCAGCCGAATCCGTCTTTCCGCTTTCGTGAGATTGCGTTGTATTCTCCTCCTCCTCCTCATCATCATCATCAAACCCGTGAAGGTGATCATCGCCTAGATACCCCTCTCCATCTAAATCATTGGAAGCATCACTCTCGTTCCCAATTGACGCATCAATCTTTTTCTTTTCCTCAGTCTCATCTTCCTCCTCGTCACCCCACTCATCCAAGATGGAGTTTCTTTCCTCTTTCTTTTTTTCTTGTTCCATCTTTTGCTTCTTTGTCAACCGCTTTTTTTTCGGGGATGATGTTGCTGAAACAGGATCGCTCTGGGTCTTGTTTTCAACGGAAGACGCAGGTACGACTGCCCCTCTACTCCGCCTTTTGGGAGTGGTTTCTTGAAGTTGGTGGTCCTTTTTGGGCCTCTCTTCTTTTATTATGCGAGACACCTGACGGCCCGTTCCATGAGCAGTGGTGGTATTCCTGGCCTTTCTTGTTCTAGCGCCAGCAGGAGATGTCGCTGTTGATGCATTGGAAACCTTGGGCACCAGTCCCTTGGTGGAAACCGATTCACTACAAAAAAATACCAGCTTTCAGTAGTTTAGCGGAGAGATGTTATTGTAAGGTATACTATATGACGTACCTGTGGCTTTTTTGATGAAGAACAATGACATTTAATCGCGTAGCCGAGAATCCACAAACATGACAGGTGTACGCGTTGGACGGTGTGGTTTTATCTTGCCTCATCTGCAGGTCCAAGTGGTACGGAGCGGAAGGTTGCGGTAAAATTTTCATTTGATGATCGGAACCATTGCCACCTACGCGAAACCGAGGATGAACAATGGGCCGGGGTGAGGAGGAGGGTCCAGCTTTTTTGTTGGGAGAAGAGGTTGCCGCGACACCCAAAGCTTTCCTTTTCCGACCTCCAGACACGGCGGCGGGAGATGGGGTTTCTGCATTTTTGGCCTGGCCTTTTCTTCCTTTCCCTTTTTTTGCATCGCTGCCTGGGGTGCCAAAAAGCTCTTTGTAATTGATCCTGGGCTCGGTTCGCTCGATGAATGGATCTTTGTCTAGAATATGAATGTCGCCGTTGGTGAGTTTTTCACACTTGACGACATCTTGAGGAAATTTGTCGTACCAGCTGCCTTTGGCCCCTTCCTTATTCTTTTGCCGGCTTCTGACTGGAAGGTGAATGAAGAAATGAAGGTGAAGGACACATTTGATGGGGCCGGCCCCCGTAGCGAAGCAAGTCAAATTTCAAAACAAATACCGAAATACCGAAATACCGAAATACCGAAATACTGAAATACCCTCCTTCTTTCCTTACCAATTCCTTTTCTGATGAAATCTTG
>JAUELJ010099832.1:0-18727 GCA_031471255.1 Dryodora glandiformis
TAGTCTGAAATTGGCACTTAATATTAGAGAATAAGTAAAATGGGTCCTTTGATTTTGGGGAGTGTAGAAGGCGAGTGGCCCTTTTAATACATGCTAGTATGTCTATCCGATGGTCTAAGATCTAGAGGTAGCTCGTGCAGACAGGTGAGTAAATCCGGAATCCAAGGCGCTGGGCCGGAGTCTTATTAGGTAGAAGGTGGTGTAAAAGACCACCTTGCTGAAGATGGGTAGCTTGGTTGGAGCCACACTTTCACTGAAACAAGGGGAAGGCTCACATAGAGGCAGCAGTAGAGAATCTTGTGCAATGAACGAAAGTATGACACAGAGAGGACACATTTATTTGAGCCCGTCAAATTAAGTGCCAGCCGACGCGGTAAGACTTAAGGGCTGGTCTTTATAAGTAAAAAGGCGTTAAGGATGTGTAGGCTAACAAATTATCCAAGAAGGTAAATGGAATTTTTCTGGAGCGGTAGAATGTGATGATAGAAAATAGAACTCCTAAGGTTAAAACTATTTACCACAAGATAGGCTGAAACATGAAAGTGTGGGGAGCCAACAGGATTAGAGACCCTGGTAGCCCACACTGTGAACTTTGAAGATGATGCTTAGCAGACCCGAAAGGTAAAATCTTCCGCCTGAGTAGAACGATCGCAAGATTAAAATTCAAAAATTTTGGCTGTTCACTATTTCGATTAGAGGAGCGTGTAGTTTAATTCGATGGTCCGCGTGTTACCTCACCCCAGCTTGAATCCGTGACTGGTATTGCATGGCCGTCGTAAGTCCGTGTGTTAAGCTAGAAGGGACCCAACCCGGGCACCTGCCCGGAGGAAGTCAGGTCTTATGATCCGAATGCTGGGGGGTTTTATGCGCTACATTTTCTTATATAATGGGAGACCTGAAAGGTGAATCTCTAAAGTAAGAGTTCGGAAGGTCGCTGTAAGACGACTGGAAGTTGTATTTAAAAGTAATCGGAAAGTAGAGCGTTCCGGTGAATTGGTGCAAGTGTTAGCACAAATTGCCCGTCACCTTTACCTAGAATGGTTATTCGGACGCCTTCGGTGGTTACGGATACCTACGAGGTAGAGCAAGTCGTAACATGGTGAGGGAAGGGGAACCTTCCCTTGCCCAGCCTCCCTTATAAGGAGGGCTAGAAAATCAATTTCCTCTATTCAGAGTGATGAAAAATTTATTGAGTAATTGACTAATTATTAGCCAATTTGATTATGATCTGCCGGAGCCGTGGCAATTAAGCCTACAAGATGCTGCTCACCCGGTGATGGAGGAGATAATTTTTTTTCATGATCAAGTTATGTTTATATTGATTATTACTATTATAACAGTGATGTGGTTGATTATAAAAGCCCTAAGTGGTAAAGCCTACCATAGATACCTGGTTGACGGAACTTTATTAGAAATAGTTTGAACTATAGTTCCGGCTATAATTTTAGTTCTTGTTGCGTTCCCTTCTTTAAAACTATTGTACTTGATGGATGAAATTATGGACCCTGCTTTAACTATAAAAGCTATAGGCCATCAGTGGTATTGGTCTTACGAGTACTCGGACTATCAAGCGGAAACTTTAGAATTTGATTCCTATATGATCCCATCGTCCGACTTAAATAAGGGCGATTTCAGATTATTAGAGGTAGACAATAAATTAGTTGTTCCTATCAACACACATGTCCGAGTTTTAGTTACTGGGGCCGATGTTTTACACTCATTTGCAATCCCGGCCCTCGCTGTTAAGATGGACGCGGTTCCGGGTCGGTTAAATCAAACAGGGTTTTTTATAAAAAGACCCGGGATTTTTTACGGCCAATGTTCGGAGATTTGCGGAGCTAATCATTCCTTTATGCCCATAGTAGTCGAAGCTGTTTCCTTAGGCAACTATATTAATTGGGTGTTACAAATAGCATTAAAGCAAGAGTGTGACACACCGTAATTCACAAAGATGATGGACGCTCCAACCACAGTCGTATTACAGTCTTTGTGTGATTGCATTCCTCCGATAATAGATCATGTGGGGACAATTGAGTGGGTTAAATTAGGAGCTCATACGGCAGAGTGCCTAAGGAACACCAATTTTTATGAGCTCTATACTTTAGCCGCAACCGCCTCGCTAGAACATGATGTACTCCATTCTATAGTTACGCCTCAATTAACACCAAAATTCTCCGCATGCTATACAGTTTTCTCACAGGAACTAGTTCAAAACTACCAGGGCTCCTTAAGGGCCTTCTCGATAGTTGAGCCCCCCGTATGACAAACGGTCCTTGAAAAGGATATCGCTAGTTTCTTTCAGGATCATCATTCAATACCAGCGCGGGAAATTAAGTTTAGTCTAAATGAGATGACGAAAATACCTATATTGAACCACCCCGACCCAGCGCGGGTCTCTATATTCACCTGTTCAGTAAAGAATTGACTTAGACATTTACGTCCCAGGGCACGTTGGCCAAGAGTAAATCTATGGGAGTCCGATGATTAATCATCGGGCTCCCCCCTGGACGTTGTTTGATTAAATAAGGATGGGAGTAAGCATTATGAATCAATACTAGTAGATGTTTATACACTTATTCGGAACTGGCCTCTTTTCTAACCCTTTGTCATTTTTTCCTTCTGATAATACCCCCTAGTTTTGTTCCTGTAAGCCCTCAGGTATTGTTATGAGTATTTGCTTTATGAGCTTTCCTTCAAGAGATGGTAAATTGATTGGGTTTAATTTTCCTTTTACTTTTTTTGGGAATAATTAACGTGATGAGAGTTCCGAGAGATAATAGTGTAAAATTAAAGAGAACCGCTTTAGAGTGGTCTTTAGCAACCTTAACTGCCACTTTAGTTTTATGGGCGGCCTTTGATTTGGAGGGCCAATTTCAAACCATAAATCAAACAGAGTGGATAGTTCCTCCGGCCTTAAATTTTAAATGGGGGCCCCTTTTTTTAGCTGTTGACGGAATTTCTTTATTTTTTTTAATTTTAACTGCATTATTAATACCAATATGTATTTTAATTAGCTGAAACTCAATAAAATTTTTACTAAAAGAGTTTTTATTATGTCTTTTATTTTTAGAAGTTTTATTAATGGGAGTTTTCTCAGCACTGGACTTGTTACTGTTTTATATATTATTTGAAGGGATATTAATCCCCATGTTTCTTTTGATTGGGGTGTGGGGCTCGAGAGAAGAAAAAGTACGAGCCTCTTATTATTTCTTTTTTTATACTTTTGTTGGGTCAGTGTTTATGCTTTTAGGGATATTCCAATTATATAGTAGTGTGGGTACAACCGACTATCAGGCCCTGTTAAATATAGAATTACCCGCCTCCACTCAAAAATGGGTCTTTGCTGGGTTCTTCCTAAGTTTAGCAGTTAAAATCCCTCAGGTTCCATTCCATATTTGATTACCCCAAGCTCATGTAGAGGCCCCAGTCTCAGGCTCGGTTATTCTAGCTGGGATACTATTAAAATTAGGGGGATACGGGTTCTTAAGGTTTACTTGGCCAATATTACCGGCAGCCACCGAATATTTCGCCCCTTTTGTTATCATGTTAAGTGTTATCGCTATTATTTATGGGAGCCTAACGACTTGTCGTCAAGTTGACTTAAAAAGACTTATCGCTTATTCTTCGGTGGCGCACATGGGGCTTGTAACATTAGGCTTATTTACTCATACAATTGAAGGACTGGTGGCGGCTGTATTTATGATGTTAGCGCACGGCCTTGTGAGCTCGGCTCTTTTCATTGCTGTCACTTATTTATATGAACGCCATCACACCCGTCTTATAAAGTACTATCGCGGAGTAACTTTTTCTATGCCTTTATTTGTAAGTGTATTTTTGGCTTTAACACTAACTAACATGGCTATTCCGCTTAGCTGTAATTTTGTGGGAGAATTTTTTTCATTATTGGCTGCTTTTGAATATAATTTGGTAATCGGTGTTCTAGCTGCTACCGGGATGGTTTGGTCGGCTGCATATTCTCTTTATTTGTATAACCGTGTCAGTTTTGGGGCCGCCTCAAACTACCTTCTCTTTACAAGAGATTTAAATAGGCGTGAGCTTTTAGCTATACTGCCTTTGGTTGTTCTAATTTTCATTCTAGGGGTATTACCCTCTCTAATTATAGACCCTGTAAAAAATGCTATAATATTTAACCCCGGGGGGGCCTAACTAAATGATTACGATGTGTTTTTTTACCTTATCATTTGGGACTGTTGCCTCTGGAATTATGGTCATATCTGCACTTAATCCTGTCCACTCAGTTTTTTGGCTAGTGGTGGCCTTTACGAGCTCTGCGGCTCTCTTTGTTTTATTGGGGGTGGATTTTATTGCTTTGATATTTATAATAATATATGTGGGAGCAATAGCCATTCTTTTTTTATTTGTAATAATGATGTTAAACTTAACGGACTTCTCCTCAGCCTTTCGACGGGGGGGAGAAGCAGGTATGACCAATTATGTTCCGATAGGGTTGGCGGTTGGAACACTTTTTTTTGAGGCCATCGCTTCAAGTTGGCTCATTATGGGCGGCCCCTATGTTTATAGGGGCCTATTGGGCGCATGAGACCTAGCCAATCCTTGGTTCCTAAAAAAATATCATAATATTGAGGCAATCGGGCGAATATTATATACCGATTGTTATTATCTTTTTATTTTAGCCAGTTTTATACTATTAGTAGCCATGGTTGGGGCAATAGTTCTGACCCAGGAGATCGGAATAGAAATAGGCCCTACAGCCAAAAAACAAAGTATCTTCTCTTAAACCAGCCGTACTCAAATTTAATTAAAAAGAATACTCCAGTTAATGGTGGGCTAATGGTGCAATTAAGGAAACAAAACCCCGTTTTATCCATTGTAAATGGACTAATTATTGATCTACCGGCCCCTGCCAACCTTAGTTATATGTGGAACTTCGGTTCTTTATTGGGGGTGTGCTTAGTTATACAAATCGCAACAGGAATATTTTTGGCAATGCATTATTCTGCCGACGTGAGTCTGGCCTTCGCTTCAGTGGACCATATTATGCGGGATGTTAATTATGGATTTCTATTAAGGTACTTCCACGCCAATGGGGCCTCTATGTTTTTTTTATGTCTTTATGTTCATATTGGCCGAGGATTATACTATGGAAGTTACTCTAAAATTGAAGTTTGGAATGTTGGTGTTGTATTATTTATATTAACAATGGCCACGGCTTTCATTGGATATGTTTTACCTTGGGGACAAATGTCCTTTTGGGGTGCTACAGTTATTACCAACTTATTATCTGCCATCCCCTATGTGGGCACAGATATTGTTCAATGGGTGTGGGGAGGATTTAGTGTGTCTAATGCTACACTAAATCGCTTTTTCAGCCTTCACTATTTATTTCCCTTCCTTTTAGCGGCTTTGGCAGCCGTCCATTTAATTTGTTTACATGTAGATGGCTCTAATAACCCTATTGGGGTAAGATCGGACCTTGATAAAGTGTCTTTTCATGTTTATTATACATCAAAAGATTGATATGGTATAGTGGCTTTCGCAGTGTTTTTTTGTTCCCTAGTATACCTAGCTCCTAATTTACTAGGTGACCCGGAGAATTTTATTCAAGCTAACCCTTTAGTGACTCCAGTCCACATTCAACCAGAGTGGTATTTTCTATTTGCTTATGCTATTCTTCGTTCTATCCCCAATAAATTAGGAGGGGTAATAGCCATGTTTGCTAGTCTTTTAGTATTATTTACACCACCCTTCCTTCATAGTAGTCGACTTAGGGGGTTGACCTTTCGGCCGTTAGGGCGACTTGCCTTTTGGTTTTTGATGGCGGATTTCTTGTTGCTTACTTGAATTGGGTCTCAGCCGGTCGAAGAGCCCTTTATTCTAGTGGGGCAATTAGCTTCTGTTTTTTACTTTTCTTACTTTTTAGTATTGGCCCCTTTGCTAGGCTATCTGGAAAACCGGTTATTATTTCCCAAAGAGGGGTAAAGTCTAATTAGTTAATTTTTTCAAATTTTTTACTTTTTAGTTAAAAGTGGCCCATCTCGTAGGGTGGATTAATGGTAAGTCGTCAGGCTCATCACCTGGAGATGCAGGTTCGAACCCTGCCCCTACAACTAATTAAATTAAAAAAAGGAACGAATGGTGAGCTAGGGTGCACTAATAAGACGGAAAGCCCGAAAAGACGAGGAAGAAATTTTGAACTCGGATGTCTTCGCGGAAACGCAGGGGAATAAACTGGAAACTGAAACATCTAAGTACCAGGGCCAATTGGCATAGAGAAATCAAACGAGCCTCCGTGAGTAGCGGCGAGCGAAAGCGGAAAAGTCCTTAATGAGTTAATAGTGGAAGATAGGTGTCTACACATCTAAGACTAAATATTAGTGCACACCGAAAGAGAGAGTACTGTGAAGGAAGGCTGAAAGAGACTTGAAAAGATCTTAAAATAAGTTCCCTAAAGCAGACCTAATAGGTCGTACCTTTTGTATAATGGGTTCGCAAGGAAAAATTTAGCAAACTTAAGTTTAGAAATGAAGGTGTAGTGAAATCAAGGGGATATACCCTCTTTAAGTTAAATAACCCGAAACCAAGTGACCTAGCCCTGGGCAGTTCAAAGGAACGAACCGTTGATTGTAGCAAAAATCTCGGATGACCTGTGGCTGGGGGTGAAAGACTAATCAAACTTGGAGATAGCTGGTTTTCTGCGAAAACTATTGAAGTAGAGCGTCCAAAAGACTTAATTTTACATGATAAAGCTCAATTGCTCGAAGAGGGATTAACTCTGAATGTAAAAAATTAAGGTGGGCAGACAGACAGTGGGCGATAAGGTCAACTGTCAAAAGGGGTAAGCCCTAATCAGAAGTTAAAGTCACAAATCAAGGCCTTTTATTAAGTGTGAAAGGGATGTGGGATTTAGACAATGAGGAAGTAGGCTTGGAGCCAGCCATCTTTAAAAGATGACGTAAAAGTTCACTCAAGAAATTCTTCTATCCCTAAAATTATGGTGGCTAAAATTGATCTGAAACTCTGAGGGTGAAGAAAAATTCTTCGCTCGGTAGCAGAACGGACTGTAATATTGGTTCGGCAAAAGCCCAACCATCAGAAGCGATAATGCGAACATGAGTAAAAAATCGTTGGATCATTCCCCCAAGGCTTCAATTATAAATTGGGCTATACAGCCCCTAAGATAGTAACCCTTTGGTTACGTCAATGGGTCTTATAAAAAACGCACAAAGTGCCAGGAAAGATTTATAAATTTTTACTGTGCTAGTCTAACACAAGTGGGGTGAAATGAGGGGAAAACTTCTCTTAAGGAACTCGGCAAATATTGGGCCTCGACTGTTTACCAAAAACATAGCTCTCTGCCAAAGCTAAATGCTGAAGTATGGAGGGTGAGGCCTGCCCAATGGTTGTACCTAAAAGAGTTGGCTAAAGTCAACTTTATAAGGGCAATTGAATGGCCGCGGTAACACTGACCGTGATAATGTAGCGTAATCAATAGCCAATTAATTGTTGGCCGGTATGAATGGCGTCACGAAGGCCCCACTGTCTTAAGAGGACTCTCCATGAAATTGAATTCGTAGTGAAGATGCTACGTCCATATTGTAAGACGAAAAGACCCCATTGAGCTTTACTAAAGACTTACATGGCTCAAAATAACTTAAATAAAAAGTTTAGATAATGTGGGATCCGTCTCCGGCTAATGAAACACCACTCTTATATTTTAAGAGAGCTAACCTCACAGGGATAGTGTAAGTTGGATAGTTTGGTTGGGGCGACCGCCTTTTAAAAGGTAACGAAGGTGAGCTTAAGGTCCGTAGTTAATAGCCGGTGGCCTGACTGCAAGGGGGACGTCCCGAGCAGACACTGGTAATTATCCAGTGGGCTATAGTGACCCGTCTTCTTAGAGTGGAATAGTTGACGATCAATGAATAAAAGCTACCATGGGGATAACAGCGTTATATCGTTAGAGAGTTTATCGACGACGATGTTTGCGACCTCGATGTTGAATTGCGGCACCCTGGGGTGCAGCCGCCCCCAAGGGTTGGTCTGTTCGTCCATTAAAGCCGTACATGATTTGAGTTAAAAACGTGGCAACACAGTTTGGTTTCTATCTACAATATGAAGAAACATCGATATAATTATCTTCTAGTACGAAAGGACCGAAGAATTAGCGATTCTCTTATTTTTACAAGTTACAATCGATTAATTGGCCTTTAGTTTGAGGTCTCACAATTAATCACTGATTGCCTCTTAAGTGTGAAAATTATATCGAACTGTTTTATGTGAAGTAAAATTATTATTATGCAGGAGCCCCGTTAAAGGGGCCCCCTGGCTAAGGATAAAAAGAGTATAAATCTAGTTTTAAGGTAAGTAAATGAAATCTACTGTATATCATCCCTATCATTTAGTAGACCCTAGCCCTTGGCCCTACATAGGAGCTTGTGGAGCTCTTTTTATAACTGTAGGAAGTGTTGTATATTTTCATTATAGCCAAACTTGAATTTTATTAATGGGGGCCATAACCCTTGGTATAACTATGTTAGTTTGATGGAGAGATGTCATAAGAGAGGCAACTTTTCAAGGTCTTCACACGATAGTTGTAAGACAAGGTTTAAAATATGGAATGCTCTTATTTATAGCCTCTGAAGTTTTGTTTTTCTTTTCTTTTTTTTTGGCCTTTTTTTATAGCAGCTTAGCCCCGGCCGTGGAGCTAGGAGCAGTTTGGCCGCCCCAAGGGATAAATCCATTAAACCCCTTTTCAGTGCCTCTTTTAAATACAGCTGTTCTATTAAGTTCGGGGGCAACCGTTACTTGGGCTCACCATGCCTTAATTAGCGGGAAAAAAACTGAGGCTATAAATGGTTTAACTGCTACTGTTGTTCTAGGCCTTATATTTACGGGCCTACAAGTAATGGAGTATTATGAAGCCCCATTTGCTATCTCAGACTCTGTTTATGGCTCTACTTTTTTTGTAGCCACAGGATTTCATGGTTTCCACGTTATAATCGGGACAACATTTTTAGCTGTTTGCTTAGGTAGACTTGCATCTCATCAGTTTACTCGTCATCACCACGTTGGGTTTGAAGCTGCTAGTTGGTATTGGCACTTTGTTGATGTGGTGTGGTTATTTTTGTACGCATGCATCTATTGATGGGGAAAGTAAGATTAGAATTGGACTTAAGGGCGTATGCTTTATATAAAAGCTCTCTCTTATTTTATTTGTAGGGTTTATGATAATGTTTGCTTTGAGTGTGTGCCGCCAATCAATGATGGTAGTAGCTTACTGTGTGCCTAAGAACGGACACTCTCCTCAGAAGAAATAACTCCCATCATCAATAACTTACAAAGTTTAGAAGAAAGAGCCTTTAGCACCTCCGTCTTTCAAAATATAAAAGAGGTGTTAAAGGGTTGGTGATCTGAGCCTGTGTTAACTGTAACTAATGTACCCCCTTTCAATGACGACACTTTGCAAAATTTAACGTCTGCACTTAAGGGGGCAAATACTCCATGCCCCAATGATATATCTTCTGTACATTTGTATAGCGATTACCTAGTGCTCGACTCAGGCCAAAATAATGTGTGTTCTTTAATAAAAGTGAATAACAAATTTTTAACTCGTTGAGTATTTTCTACTAATCACAAAGACATCGGAACACTATATCTAGTATTTGGAATAGGATCTGGTATGATAGGCACAGCTTTAAGTATGTTAATAAGATTGGAATTATCTGCCCCCGGCACTATGTTAGGGGACGACCATCTTTATAATGTTATAGTAACGGCGCATGCCTTTGTTATGATTTTCTTTCTAGTAATGCCAGTTATGATAGGAGGATTTGGTAATTGATTGGTGCCTTTATATATTGGCGCCCCCGATATGGCCTTTCCTCGACTAAATAATATTAGTTTTTGGTTACTCCCCCCTGCACTTATACTATTACTAGGCTCTGCGTTTGTTGAGCAAGGTGTGGGAACAGGGTGGACAGTTTATCCTCCTTTATCCGGCATTCAAGCGCATTCAGGGGGGGCGGTCGATATGGCCATTTTTAGCCTTCATCTAGCGGGTGCGTCTTCTATATTAGGGGCAATGAATTTTATAACAACTATATTTAATATGAGAGCGCCGGGGTTAACGATGGATCGTCTACCACTATTTGTATGGTCTATTTTAATTACTGCCTTTTTATTATTGCTCTCTCTACCAGTTTTAGCAGGGGGGATTACCATGCTTTTAACAGATAGAAATTTTAATACAACTTTCTTTGACCCAGCAGGGGGTGGAGACCCTATTTTATTCCAACATTTATTTTGGTTCTTTGGGCACCCGGAGGTTTACATTTTAATTCTCCCAGGGTTCGGGATGGTATCTCAAATTATACCAACTTTTTCTGCTAAAAACCAAATTTTTGGATACTTAGGCATGGTTTATGCTATGCTATCTATTGGAATATTGGGCTTTATTGTGTGGGCACATCACATGTTTACGGTAGACTCCAGCCGTCGGAGGCAGCAATGCCTTCGTTTATTATCTCGCTATATGCTGGAAAGACCCTTCTTAAAAATAGGTGCTCGCCTAAAGTTAAGGCAGCTAAAATCTTATTTTTATGGGGTTTCCCAGCCGGAAACTATAACTACCCAAGTTTTAGGCTCCTCAGAGACTGCATGCGGGAAATCCTGACAATGGTTAATTGGGTTAATTGAAGCCCAAGGCCGCTTAAATGTTACTCAAATATCTCATGGCGCGGAGTGCCTCTCTCTTTATATCTCTCGCCCTCTTAAAGACACTCAAATTCTTTACCATATAAAATGTCTATTAGGGTATGGTCACGTCAAACTTTCAATGATTGGAAAATATTATGTTGCAAATAGAGAAGTCTTAGTCAATATTTTTCCACTCAAACGCTCAAGCGGAGGGGCTCGGTTTGCAGGGCTAATAGATGGGGGGGGTGTTTTCCTTATTTCTCTAAAACATAACCCTAATACTCAAGAAAAGAAGGATGTGAGTTTTTCTTTAGCCCTATTACAGATTGAAGGGTTCGTTTTAGAACCATTGATCGAAAAATTAGGGGGGGGTGTTAGAAAAAATGAAAAGGATAACACTTTCATATGAGAGATGAGAGAGAAAAAGGCTTTAATTCGAGCTGTACGTCTTCTTAAAAAATATCCGCTACGAACAAAGAGGAGGGTAAATTTTTTAAAATGGTGTAAGGTGTTAGAGTTAGCTAATTATAAGTCAGGATTAAGGTACAGTCCGAACCGTGGCGAAAGCCTCGGCTGGAAAACGCTTCCACAAGTAAAGCGCTTCCCAACACATTAGTGGATTGGATGTTGACACAAGGGCTTACTTTACTGCAGCTACTATGGTTATAGCTGTTCCAACTGGGATTAAAGTGTTTAGTTGGTTAGCCACCATTTATGGTGGGGCCGTTAGGCTAGACACACCTATGCTTTGGGCCGTAGGGTTTGTCTTCCTTTTTACAATAGGGGGCTTAACCGGGGTTATTTTAGCTAATAGCTCCTTAGATGTTGTGCTACACGACACTTACTATGTTGTAGCCCATTTTCATTATGTCCTATCAATGGGAGCTGTTTTTGCCATATTTGGTGGGTTCTATTATTGGTTTGGGAAAATAACTGGTTATTGCTACAATGAGCTTTATGGTAAAATCCACTTCTGGATAATGTTTATCGGGGTTAATTTGACATTTTTCCCTCAACATTTCTTAGGCTTGGCGGGATTTCCAAGGCGATACTCTGACTTTGTCGATGGCTTCGCGGGTTGGAATCTTGTTAGTTCCTTAGGGTCTACCATATCAATTGTAGGTGTAGTATGGTTTGTATATATAGTATATGACGCTTATGTTCGGGAGATAAAATTTATTAGTTGAGTAGAGAATACTGGATCCAGTTGGGCTTCTCTAGAATGGGTTCAACCGTCCCCTCCTTTATCTCATACTTATAATGAACTACCTTTCGTCCATGGTTCTTATTCTGCATTAAGGCCCAGAAACTCTTAATTTTCGTGGCCCCCCCCGTGGGGTGGCCCATCTATTTATGTATTATAGATATATAATAGTAGCTATTTTATTGTTATTATTGGGGGTATTAGGGATTGTGCTGAATAGGGGGCATCTTATAATTATGTTAATGTCAATAGAATTAATCTTATTAGCCGCCTCTTTTCTATTTTTAATTAATTCTATAGTCACAGATGCTTTAATCGAACAAGTTTTTACAATTATGGTATTAACGGTAGCCGCGGCGGAGTCTTCTATTGGGCTAGCCATTATGGTGGCTTACTATCGAATAAAGGGAACGATCGCTATCAAATCTCTTAATTGACTTAGGGGTTAAGCTATAAAAAGTTAAAGAATAATGATGCCTCAATTGGAAACTGCTACTTATTTAACTCAATACAGGTGAACCTTAATCGCTCTATTTTTATTATTTTCTTTTTTGGTCGTCTCAGTCTTACCTGCTATTAAAACTAATTTTCTAATCAGAAGATCTGTTGGGGTAAGTTGGACCGGGGCTCCTAAAACATCTGATTTAAACAAAGGGCCGGCCTCGTTATGAAGCCAGGATAAAATCTAACACATTAAACCCCGATGGGGCTATGACTAAGATGGGCGCTGCTTATTTTGATCAATTTAAAGTAGTGGATTTGATCGCCGTCACTAACTCGTCAATGATGATGCTGTTGGCCGTGGCTGTAGCTCTGATATTGTTAAAGGGGAACCGATTAATACCTAACCGATGGCAAGCAATTATGGAGACGATATATGATCACTTCCATGGGCTAGTAAAAGATAATTCGGGGACCCAGTACTTCCCCTTTGTTTTTACCCTTTTTATTTTTATAGCATTCTTAAATGTTTTAGGGTTGTTTCCTTATGTTTTTACAGTAACAGTTCATGTAGTTGTGACACTAGGCTTGTCATTTTCAATTGTAATCGGTGTAACTTTAGCCGGGCTCTGAAAATTCAAGTGAAATTATTTAAGCATTTTAATGCCGGCCGGGGCTCCTTTAGGATTGGCCCCCCTTTTGGTATTAATTGAAACAGTAAGCTATATGTCTAGGGCTGTCTCTTTGGGGGTCCGTCTCGCTGCAAACTTATCAGCTGGTCATCTATTATTTGCCATTCTAGCTGGATTTGGCTTTAATATGTTAACTACGGCGGGTATTCTTAATATCTTTCCTATTTTGATTATGATTTTTATAAGTTTACTAGAGGCCGCGGTAGCGGTTATTCAAGCTTACGTATTCTCTTTACTTACTACTATTTATTTAGCTGATACCATCGTTTTACACTAAACTTCCCTCAGGAGTGGTATGTATATCTTAGTTTTAACTGTCCCCCTTTTGGGGGCCTTAGCTTCAGGTTTGTTTGGTAGAAAGATAGGTGAAAGGGGTGCCGGAATTTTTACTTCAAGTTGTCTGATTATAAGTTTGTCGTTATCCCTTTTGATTTTTTATGAAACTACATTAAATTCTTCAACTACATACATAAAACTATGGCGGTGGTTAGATTCAGACTTAGTAACTGCTTGCTTTGGCTTACAATTTGATGCTTTGGCTGCAACTATGTTACTTGTTGTTACTAGCGTATCTACTTTAGTACATATTTTTTCTACTGCCTACATGGACGGTGACCCCCATGTTCCTCGATTTATGTCCTATTTATCATTATTCACATTTTTTATGATCTTATTAGTAACCAGCGATAATTACCCCCAACTTTTTATTGGTTGAGAGGGCGTTGGGCTGTGTTCCTATCTATTAATAAACTTTTGATTAACCAGAATCGAGGCTAATAAGGCAGCTATAAAAGCCATGTTGGTAAATCGAGTGGGAGACATAGGGTTTGTTTTAGCTATGTTGGTAATTTGGGATCAATTTGGGTGCTTAGACTTTGCCTCTATTTTTAATACAGTGGCGCTTTCCCCCTCTAATAATACTACTTTAATATGTTTATTTTTATTTATAGGTGCAGTCGGTAAGTCTGCACAATTAGGGTTACACACTTGATTGCCGGATGCAATGGAAGGTTGGCGTTGGGCCGTCTTGTCTAAGTAATTAGCCTTGATTATAAATCCACTATATGCTGGAAAGACCTTAAAGGTTTATCAGCCGGTAACAAAGCTGGGAGTTAGAAACACCACCTAATAAATTGGTTTATGAAGTGGTTAGGGCTTATGCCCTTCTTTGCTGTTGATACCTCAGAGACTTTATGTGAATCCACTCCGGATCCTATGAGGAAGCTCGTTTCCTCGATGATCGTTGAGACAATCCACTTAATCTTAAAAATTTTAATAATAGTTATCCCGTTACTTGTAGCAGTGGCCTATTTAACTTTGGCCGAACGGAAGGTCTTAGGTTATATGCAAGCTAGGAAGGGGCCCAATGTAGTAGGTATTTACGGGCTGTTGCAACCTCTTGCTGATGGTTTAAAACTATTTACTAAGGAGCTGGTGATTCCTCATTATGCTAATTTGTTTATATATGTGGCGGCCCCGGTCTTTTCATTCACTTTAGCCCTAATTGCTTGAGGGGTTATCCCTTATGATAAAGGGGTTGTGATAAGTGATTTAAAAATAGGAATTTTATTTACATTGGCCGTCTCCTCCATTAGTGTCTATGCTATTTTGATGTCAGGTTGGGCGAGTCAGTCTAAATATGCTTTTTTAGGAGCTATCAGGGCGGCGGCTCAGATGATTAGTTATGAAGTTTCGATTGGATTAATAATAATCGCGGTCATCTTATGCGTCGGCTCTTTGAATATTACTGAAATAGTCCTAGCTCAAAGTAGTGGTATCTGATTTTTTTTCCCTTTATTTCCCGCGGCAATGATGTTTTTTGCTTCGGCGTTAGCTGAAACCAACAGAGCACCCTTTGATTTAACAGAGGGCGAGTCTGAGTTAGTGTCGGGCTATAACGTAGAGTATGCTTCTATGTCTTTTGCTTTGTTTTTTCTTGCGGAATATGCCCACATAATATTGATGAGTTGTCTAACTACGATTTTATTCTTGGGGGGGTGGCTCTCACCTATAACATATTTAAAGAGCGGCCCGGCCTGGTTTGGCTTAAAGACCTCTTTTATAATTTTCCTTTTTATTTGAGTAAGGGCCTCTTTTCCTAGAATACGGTACGACCAATTAATGGCTTTATTATGAAAATCTTATCTTCCCTTAAGTTTAGCTTTTGTAATTTTGGTGGCTAGTCTTTTATTTGGGTTAAATGGGCTGCCCCCCAGTTAACTGTGGATGTATACTGAGTTTTATGCTATTTTGGTTTTATTAATTTTCAGTGTAGTTCTTTCCGCGATTATTTCTGGTGCCTCTTATATTTTAGGGGAAAAACAGCCGGATCGAGAAAAAGTGTCGGCCTATGAGTGTGGGTTTGATCCTTTTGGGGCCCCGGGGCGGCCTTTTTCCATTCGATTCTTTTTAATTGGTATCCTCTTTCTTATTTTTGACTTAGAAATCTCTTTTCTTTTTCCCTGGTGTGTCGTGTACAATCAAATTTTCCCCTTTGGTTATTGGACCATGGTCGTGTTTTTAGGCATTTTAACTTTAGGTTTAGTCTATGAATGGTTAAAAGGTGGCCTAGAGTGAGAGTAAGGCCCATTTATCAATGACGTAGCAAGCTAAAAGAGCAAGTAGAAAAAAGGTTCTTTTGTAATAATTAGATAAATTATTCCCTAATTCTCCCTTAGGGGAGGTAATATATATCTTAATTTTAACTGGTGAGCAAGTTATAAAGTGGAAGAAAAAGTCCTATCCGCTATGAGAGTAGCGGCCCCACCATAAATGGTGGCGTAACAACTACCTGATACCAACTCCGGTGTCTGCCTTAATTCATGCTGCAACTATGGTGACAGCAGGCGTTTTTTTACTAATTAGATCATCCCCCCTATTAGAACAAGCTCCTATGGTTTTAATGGTTGCGACCATTGTCGGATCTCTTACGGCATTTATGGCCGCTACAGTTGGTCTGGTGCAAAATGATTTAAAAAAAGTAATAGCTTATTCGACTTGTAGTCAACTGGGGTATATGGTGATGGCCTGTGGGCTTTCCCAATATTCTATAAGTTTGTTCCATTTGATGAACCATGCTTTTTTTAAAGCTTTACTATTCTTAAGCGCCGGGTCTGTGATTCATGCCTTGGCCGATGAGCAAGATATGAGAAAAATGGGGGGCCTTATTAGATCAATCCCCTTTACTTATACTATGATGGTTATTGGCTCTCTGTCTTTAATGGGTTTTCCTTATTTGACGGGGTTTTATTCTAAAGATCTAATTTTAGAGTTAGCCTATGATCAATATTATTTAGCTTTGGCTCATTGGTTGGGGGTTTTCTCTGCCCTATTAACAGCCGCGTATTCCCTTCGATTAGTATACCTTACTTTTATATCGAATACCAACTCCAAAAAGGAAGTTTTTTCACATGCCCATGAGGGCTCCTGAAATTTAACCCTCCCTCTAATATTGTTGGCCTTAGGGAGTATTTTTGTAGGTTATTTAACCAAAGAGGTTGTCTGGTCGTTTCAAATTACCCTCTCTCCTATTATTCCCACTTCTATTAAGCTAATGCCTGTAATCTTTAGCCTTTTTGGGGCTGGGGCGGCTATAGTCCTTTATCATTATTCTTCGCGAATCTTTAATGCACCAGCCTCGCCGGTCGGCCTTGCTGGTTACACCTTTTTGTATTCCGCTTGGCAGTTTAATTATATTGTTAACCATTTTTTGGTACGGAATGTGTGAAGGTTGGGCCATCTAATAACATTCCGAACCCTTGATAAGGGGGTGTTGGAGTCTATTGGTCCCAAAGGTATCTCCCAATTTGTGACTGGGCTTACCCAAAGAATAAGTAATTTGCAGTCGGGCCTAATTTTTAATTATGTCTTGGTCTTTTTAATTGGTATAATTATATTAATTGTTTTGGTGTAGATGACTATGGCCTGTCACGGGTGAACTCCCTGAGTGGGAATTATAAATATAGCCATCACGCTAAGTGCCCTTGGCCTGGTCCTTTTTTTCATCTCAGCGAGGGCGGTTATTTTACCTTTGGTGGGGCTTTCCATTGGATTTGGTGCCCAAAGACTCTAGCTTTCATGTTTCAGCCTAGCGCAGGAAAATATTTTTAAAAAGATACTTAGAACTAGAAGAGGGGGGTAGGTTAAAGTAGACCGTTAGTCTTCAAAACTAAAAGTGCGGGTTCAAGTCCCGTCCACCCTGCTTCTTTTAAGTTTTTAGTATAAGACCCGATTTATTAATGGACGAGGCCTTTATTTTAAGCATAATTATATTAGGATTAATAATATATAGTGTTAATGGTTTCACTCTAAAAATATCACTTCTGACATTACTATTTTTAAGCTGATGGGGGTTAGGCGAGGGTGTAGGCTTTCTCCTCCCCTGGCAAGATGGACTATTAACTATAAACAGTTGGGTGGCGACTACAAAAATAATGATTCTTGTAGGCGCCTTAGCTATTTTATTGATGTCAGATCCCCTTTTTCAGAAAAGAGAGTCTCACACTCCTGTTTTAGTTTTAATGGTGGCCTTGGGAAGTATTCTTTTGGTCTCTGCAAGTAACTGGTTATCAGTTTACCTGGCTATTGAATTACCAACTCTTTCCCTTTTTATATTAGTGGCCCAAAAGAGGGGGTCTGGGCATAGTGCCGAAGCCGGGTTAAAATACTTTGTATTGGGCGCTCTCTCCTCAGGTTTATTTTTATTTGGGTGTGCTCTCTTGTGCGGATTAACGGGGGGAACTAGTATACCATGTATAGATCTTGTACTTAACCAAGGGGGGGGGCCAGTACCCCACACCTCTGGCGTGGTAACTCCCATAGGAAGCCTCTTAATTACGGGGGCGTTATTGTTCAAGTTATCCGCGGCTCCCTTCCATATGTGAGCACCGGATGTATACGATGGGGCCCCCACTACAACCACAGCTTTATTGGCTACAGTGCCCAAAGTCGGGGTATTTTCTATTTTAGTTTCGATTGGGCCGGTGGCTAATGTACTATTGATTGCGACAATATTTTCAATGGTTGTGGGCGCGCTTGGTGCTTTAAATCAAACTAAAATTAAACGGCTGTTAGCCTACAGTGGAATTGCACACATGGGCTTCGTTCTTTGGGGAATAGAGATTGGGTCTTTTGAAAGTGTGCAGGCTAGTTTAATATATATGATCTTATATGTCATCATGTCTATTTGTGCCTTTGCTATGGTGTTAATTTTAGGGGGCTTAAAAAATCTAATTGTGGAGTTCAGTGGTCTTTCGAGAAAAGAACCGGCCTTAGCTGTCACATTGGCTTTAACTTTTCTTTCCATTGCCGGGATTCCTCCTTTAATTGGATTTTTTAGTAAATGGTGAGTTCTATTGTCTGGTATTACCTATCAGTATTACTTAGTTTCAATTTTAGCTGTGGTCTGCTCCGTGGTGGCTGGAGTTTATTATGTTAGAATAGTTAAAATTATTTATTTCCAAGCTGACTCCTTTTTCTTAGTAGGCCTAAAAACCCTTAGAGAAAAAAAAAGGATAAATTTTAGGAGGTCTCTGTTGATTGGGGCCAGTTTATACTCAATTGGATTTATGATAATTTCCCCCAACCTACTGTTGCAGTTGGCTCACTGGGCTACGGTGGGTATATTCTAAAAAACGTAGTCTGAAATTGGCACTTAATATTAGAGAATAAGTAAAATGGGTCCTTTGATTTTGGGGAGTGTAGAAGGCGAGTG
>JAUELJ010099833.1:0-11185 GCA_031471255.1 Dryodora glandiformis
AGCCACACAGGCCTTGAAGACATTCAGGACAGCATCCACAGCCGGCTGGTTTGGGGCCTCTCCTTCAGTGCTTGATGACCGGTCTGATGTTCCACCGGCCAAATGACCACATACAGTACCTCATTGACAGCTTGGAGAAAGTCAAAATAAAAGGCCAGACTGACATGACATGGAATATGTTTGTGGAAGTGCGATCGGCAAAGACCCCTCTCCCTCCGATCACACCTGACAATGGTCGACGTCCAGTGTCTAGGGGACGAGTGACACCCAAAGGTGAATGTCGCGCTGTTGAAAAGTTTTTAAATACGTTATTCTCGTCTTTCTAGTTTGTAAAAATCTCATGCTCATTCTTTTTTCTTTGTCTATTTCTTGACTTTTGTTCATATTCTGTCTGATTTTTTTTATTGCTTTTCCTTGTTGTTGATGAAAGAAAGACAGTGATGGAACAACTACAACTGCATTTTCAGTCATTTAGAAAGAAAAAAAATCCCTTTTGAATGTTTATGTCATATTTCAAAACTAAAAAAAAAAATTTCTTCTTTCTAACCATCTTTCATTCATGGCGCAATGCCAACATTTCAAATACAGGAATTATCTTGATGTGTCTCATTTCCTCATGGTTTTTCACAGAGCATCATTCTGATTCTATTTGATTTTCCAGAATCTTTCTAATTAATTAAAGGTAATATGGCCAGTAATCATTATAGTTGGCATCTTATATCGTCTTGGTCTCCACTATTTGTAATTGTTTCCCTACTATATAGAATGATCCATTGGCCAGGGAGAATCGTTATTATAATTGTGCACCAATCCATTTGTGCATGAAAGGAAAAATTTGCCAGGAGGTGCATGTTGTCATTATGGTAATATAAATATTACAGAGGATTTCAATATTTAGGCTTGTGTTGGAGAACTATGAGCATAGTTTGACATATACTGTGTGTCCAGACTTTGAATGTGAGCACAAATTGAAAGAATGACATCATGGTCCATTGCCTTGGTTTGACTTTCAATGCTTGTGACTGTGTAAAAGATTTTTATGAAATAAACTTTATTGATCTACCAAATGGAAATTATTCAGGCATTAATGATTGTCTTGATATAAGGCAATGAACAATCTTGTCATTGTGATATTGATCCTGTGGTCGTTGTTCACTCAGTAGAAAGATAATTCTAGAGGAGTTGTGATAGAATGTGTTGTGACATGGCTTGAATTCCTATTGCATGGATTTGGCACTAAGATTTGAACGGGTGCTTTTCTTTTGTTGAAATCTAGCTAAATACTCATTCCAATCGAACCTAATCTTTGCATGCAACAGATTGAAATCAAACATATACAAACTTGTTTCTGTGTGGTGAAGTGAAACAGCCTATTCTTTGACCAATCCTGTAGATGTGTGATATGTTGGGGACAGCTGTACTATTACTTCCCCTTGCAATGTGGGTGAACAGTTTGAAACTTTTTTGAAATTGAAATAAGGGTTGCATGCATCTTATTCATTTACCAACGCTTCCTGCTGTGTCTTGATATTGTTGATTATTATAACTGCATATGAAGATTCATTTGTGTAGTTGGTAACACACTTGATTACTAAACAGGAGGTGCATGGTTTGAATCTCTGTCAAACGAAGCGTTTTTATGGCTCAGAGTTTACTGTGTAGACATGCAAACTCCAGTCCTAGCACAGTTATGATAAACAATGACTTGACAGTATCCAAGGATGTATTAAAATTCAAACACTGAACTTTGTAGTTTTGATCATTTAAGAATTATTCTGTCTTTTCAGTTGGTTCAGGATATTTCTGGATTGAAAATCATTCAAGTATAGGTTAGCATGAACACCCAAACAATCAAGATTTGAATTTGAATTTGTTGACAACTACTAACCTGATTGGCTTGAGTTTATGCGTTTACTTTCACTGGTGTGTTTGACAACAACAACGTAGCTCTGTGTGCTTGTGCATTGATTTTTAAAAGATACTCACTGGATCACGCACATACCAGGCATTTTGTTTCATTCGCATCAAATGATTTTAATTGGACTGTGATTAAACATTTTATAGTTAGAATCATTCTTTGATATTGAGAAATTTGATAGATATAAGGATATGAACGTATGAGAATAGATTATGGTAATATGTCAATCAAATTCACTACTTCACTACTCTAATTCACGATTCATGACTTCACCCTAAACTTAACAGTGTGACGTTGACTGTTTGAAATGCACATGAATATCAAATAAAATATTACAATGTTTTCTCACTGAGATTTATCATCCACTATAGAAATCCCTCATGTCTGAACCCATTTTAACTTTCATGAATAACCAAGCATGCTGTTTGAATTGTACCATACTTGATTTGATGAAAAGTGTCAAATGAACACCGTTATTATTATTATTATTATTATTATAATTCTTCCTCTCCTTCTCCCTCTTCTTCATTTCCTTCTCATTATTATTATCGCAATTATTGTATTTATAATGATTATTATTATTACTATCAACTGTTGTTAATGTTATCATTATTTAAGAATTAATTGTAATGATGATAAACATTGTGCTATTGTTAGTATTGAATGATTCTCTTTGTATATTTATCATCTGATCTTGAAAACACTGTAGTTGTAAAAACAGCAGAACAAAAAAAAGTTACCATATTAGATGTGTTGCCAATTGTTTCCTCTTCGTCGTGTTGTACATTGAGGCACGATGGCCCAATGCTTGAGGCATTGCTTTTTTCTTGTAACCCGAAAGGACATGAGTTTGAGTCCAGCTTGCCGGCATGGTAATCTGCAACTGAACCCACATCCTATTCGATGTTAGACGGTGACAGTGAAAGAATGTCACTTGTCTGCTTCACAATATTGAAATATGATTTTATGTTTTGGCTCAGTGTGTCCTTGAACATACTTTACTTTTTACTTTATCAGAATTCAAGATAATTTCAATTTTTTGAGGTAAATCCCACATTTTTTCCTTTTTCTTGTTCTAGGAAGAAAAAACAAAGTTCCTTTTTGCATGTCTTTGATGAAACCAATTATGCTTTCATCACTTTCTTGCATTGTGAAATGTTGTGTCAATTGTTAATGACATTGTTTACGTTATTCTTTGTTTTCATTATTGGATCACAATACACAATCCATTTAAAAGTCGTTTTTTAGATAGAAATCCATCACATTTTGATTTCAATGAACACGTTATTATTGATAATTTCTACAACTTTGTGTTTCATTCCTTTTGATGTTGGACTAAATGTACTCTAGACTACTCCAAGTCACACAATATGATACACAATAGTTTTCCTATCTCTAGGTGTTTCAAGTAATGTTGTCATAGAGTCCTTGGTAGAAAATATTGCTTGAATTATGATTTAAGAAATCATTACAAATGTTTGGTACTGGTGGTAGGAAAGAAACCAAAAAAAGTAAAAGTGGGGAAAAATTGCAGTGAAGGAAAGGTGGTCAATTGGTTAGTGTATTGTACATCATGTTCAAAAGTTGAGGGTCTGAATCCTTTCAGCAATATCTTTTAGTTTTTCCTTCGGCCCAAAAAATATTTCACTCTGATTGTCTCACACAACTCAATTATGATGTAAGTGAGCATCAGGTAATTTAACACAGCATTGCCTTCTTCCAAACATTGTATATATCAGGTCTTTTCAAATGTGCCCTATGTTTGCTGTTGACCAGGGGTGTGAATTTGCCGTTGTAAAGCGCTATGAGCATTGTATGAAAGCCAGTGATATAGTGAACTAAACTTTTTTCTTTTCACAATGTTATTCATATATTGAATAAATGTTATCTTTTAATCTTTGTTGATATCTCAGCCCAGTCTTAGTCATGGCAAGCTTAAGTAAGAGTTATTTGATTTTCTGCTCCTCTCAATTTGAAATATTATAGCCTGACAGGAAATGCATCACATACAATGATTCTAATTTAGTGAAGCGGTAATTGAGACATTGATCATATTAAAAAAGCTTCTTTTTAAATTTTTCCTTTTCTTATCATTTACCTTTCTTACCATTCCGTCATGTCTATATTTTTCCATACTGCTAACACTTGAAACCAATCTGCTTTTACAACAGTTGAAGAGGCTAGGCCAAAATCCACCCCTCTCCCACCGATTGGCTCAAGCAGCACTGGCCCAAATGTGCCCGTTGTTTTCATCATGGGTATGTTCATGGCTTGTCTTCTCTCTCTCTCTCTCTCTCTCTCTCTCTCTCTCTCTCTCTCTCTCTCTCTCTCTCTCTCTCTCTCTCTCTCTCACTATCTCTCTCCCTCTCCGTCTATTTATTTATTTGTCTTTCAATAAATCTCTTAATGATTACTCCATATCATTACACAACCAGACCTTTCACTCCGTAGATAATTATTGGAGACACAAACATTTCCGACCACACATTTAATGTTCAATAATATATGGGTCAAAAAAGAGAAAAAAAAGAAAAAAAGAAAGGATTTGAAAAGGTTAGGTTTTTGGTTAATTAATTGTTTTGTACTACGGTGCTTTTCACAATGACAATTATTTTTGTCCTTCATCGACGTTGTTCAGGAGGTCCAGGAAGTGGAAAAGCAGACCAGGCAGAGAAACTGTGTGAGAAACACCCGGGGTGGATCAACATTAATCTTGGCAAAATGCTGCGTGAGAAAATGCTCAGCAAAAGTGCCGATGGCAAATGGAGAACGGTGAAAGACTTGATTGTGAATGGAGAGCTTGCCCCAGAGGTAAGAATCTCAAATATGGACAGAAAATGTCAAATTGATTAAAGATTTGATTTTAGTGCGTACTCAGCTATACTAATGTAATTTGGTTTTCAAGATATTTTTATTTGACTTTTTATCCTGTGTTTTATCAGAATCAGTGTATATAAGAAGCAAGAGGCCTGATGGCTCCATTAATACAATTGTACATGAGCAAGTATTTACGACGCAATGCTGGAGAATTAATCCACAGATTGGCAAATGTGTCTATGTTCAAATTATTTTGTTCTGAAATTGTTCTTCGAAAAAAGTTGTTTCTGTGGTTGCTATGTGTGGTTTAGTAAATTTTGATTCATGGTAACGTCTTGTTGTTTATCTGTTTGTTCTCGTCATGAAGTGGTTGGAATTGCGAGTGGTTTGTTGCTGTTGTTTACTCTTTTGTAAAGCATGCAGGATGTGGTGGCCAAGTAATCAAAGGCATTGCACTGTAACCCGAGTGACCCGGGTTTGAACCCTGCATCAGCACTTTGGTTAATCCTTGGGCAAGATTATTTGTCTCACATTGCCGAATTTGAAAACATGAGCTCATGCCCGATGTGTCAGTTTATGGAATTCCTAGGCGGACGCACCGTGTGGATTTATCTTTAAAACGTTGACTCTTCGTTGATCAAACATTTTTTTATATCTTCACTAAAACAGGAAGTGACCATCCAGATGCTTCAGAAATGTTTCAAGAACAACACGGAAGCCAACGGTTTCATCATTCAAGGATTTCCAAGAGACCTGAAACAAGCTGCAAAATTTGAAGAAATGGTAAATGCTTCAAACAAAGAAACTTATCAAGTACTAGCAATGATCAAAACAGATTTGTTTTTACAGCTTACCTAATCACGTTCATCAAAGTGCAATCTCTTTCTTGAAAACAGAAAATTATTATTAAAAAAACCAAAACATTTTTTAATCAGAGTCACAATATTTGTATAACTGGACCATGTTAGTCATAAATAACAATTCTACAATATTTTTTGTCACACTACTTCACTATTTATGTATATTATTTATCAATATCACATTTATACATTTGTAATCCCTACCCATAAATTCAACCATTTCAGGTGACAAGAGTGGATGCTGTTTTCCTTCTAGACTGCGAGGAGGAGAAACTTACGAACATAGTCGTGAATCGAGGTCAGGGCACAGGCAGGTTAGACGACTCACCTACCGCCATTGCCAAAAGAATGGCAACGTTCAAAGAGCACACCTTACCCGTCCTGAAACATTTTGATGATTTAGGGAAATTGTACATAGTGAGTATTTCTCTGTAAACATCGTTTCATTACATCATGCCTCAAGGATCATAGGTACCAAAGTTTGTTTTTTTGGTTAGATCATTTATTTATCCCTCTCCCCATCATGAATTCCAGTTTATAATGACCATTTTTCTCATTGCTCTAACTAAGTCAAGTTTTAATGTACATTTTGTTTCTGTACTTGAAAAGTCAGAGTCAATTTGTAACATTTTTGAATATGAAGAGGATAAACAGTCAACTGTAATGTAACCCATATGTTTCAGGTCAACGGAGATCAAGATTCAGAAGACACTCATGATGAACTTTCTATCATTTTTGAAACATTATTGCAAAACATGGAAAATGGCAGAATTCCTTGTAAGTAGTATTCAATTTTTATCGTGCATACTTTTCCATGCGGTTGAATTTCAGTGGCATCATGTGGAAATCACTGGCATCATGCGTTGAGATGGTAATCTGGTCCTGAGAGTTTGTAGCATCTACCACCCACACTTTGGTGGAATTTGTTTGTTTTTTAAAATTTCAACTGATTGTTCCTCTTATAGTCAGATAAAAGTTTTATTTATTTTCTTACGTTTGATTTATGTGTATTTATTTTTCTGCTCTGAGTTAACTAGGAAAAGTGCTATAGAAACGCACTTTATTATTAATTTATTCTATATGATTTTTTTATTTATTGATTTAATTATTTACTTAATTACCTATTTATATCTTAACTGAAACATTAATTGATCTTTCCTTTTATTTTTTACTATTATTTGTTAATTATTTATATATTCATATATCTATTGAACATGTTTTTAGGTTTTATTCATTCATAGAGTGACATACCTATTAATCCATTCATTCTTTCATTTCAAATTTCCAATGATGCTTTGAAAGTATCTAACCTACCTTTCCATCTTCTGTCCTGCACAGCTCCCCCAGTAGAGGGTCGTCCCTCCACAGGTCGTAAATTAAAAAAATCAGCCACGCCCACATCGTCCCCTGCCCCCGTGGCAGAGAAAGACGTGATCCTCCAAATGCCAGAAGTTATCTTTGTTCCTCCACCAGAAATCAAGGTCATGGATGAAGGTCGTAAGGCAAACCTTCCCCAGGCACCCATTGTCTTCCTTGCCGGTGAGTGGCTGAATTGTTGAATTCCTCAATTTGTTGTAGATTAGATCTTTTTGTGTTACTTCATTATTAATCTTATGACACGACAAGATTTCATGATATCATTCAAGTAAAATTATGACAAATCCCATGTTTTATAATTTATAATACTTTCAACCCATGACTGGACACAAGGGAGGTTGTTT
Organism: Dryodora glandiformis; assembly: GCA_031471255.1. Classification (NCBI taxonomy): domain Eukaryota; kingdom Metazoa; phylum Ctenophora; class Tentaculata; order Cydippida; family Dryodoridae; genus Dryodora; species Dryodora glandiformis. Next base: position 7,317 of record JAUELJ010099833.1, read on the forward strand.
TCCTAGAGACAAATGGTGGTAGCCCGTAGTAATGTATCCATCAATGACATCTTATCTTATCGACATGTTTTATACGTTATATACTGAGAGTGTGTCGTTATATACTGAGAGTGTGTCTTTATATACTGAGAGTGTGTCATTATATACTGAGAGTGTGTCGTTATATACTGAGAGTGTGTCGTTATATACTGAGAGTGTGTCGTTATATACTGAGAGTGTGTCGTTATATACTGAGAAAAAAATAAAAAATTTCATCCTTTATAGACATGATTTGTAAAAAGTTACAATTGGACATGGCTTTCTTTCTTTCTTTCTTTTTTTCTTTCTTCGTTTCTTTCTTTCTTGGTTACCTACATTACCTTTCGTTGTAGGATTGAACATGCCTTCAAGATCACCATTCATTTTGTCTGTGACTGTTTTATATTTTCCCATATATGCAACTATGCCCTTCCATTTTAATGAACCGTCTGTAAAGAATCGTTTTCCTCATTGATAATCGTTAACGTACACTGAAAGGAAATAATAGAGACAGGAGGAATTGATCATTGATAATTGATAATTGATGATTGTAATGGGTAGTTTTGATTGTGTGTGGACAATTAATTGACAAGATTTCATCTTAATCATCTTTTCTCTTTTTCCTCCCGAAAATCCCAACAAACCTCACCAAAAACCAACCCAAACAAAACCAAAACCCAAACCAAAACCCAAACCCCAATGTCTGTCAGGTGGTCCTGGCAGTGGTAAGGGCACGCAGTGTGCGTTGATCATGAAGAGATACCCAGACATTGTACACCTGTCCCTCGGGGACATTCTACGCAAACAAATCATAGACAAGGGATCATCGGATGAGAAGTGGGGCATGATTACAAAACTCTTGAAAGAAGGAGAGATGGCCCCCAGGGTACGTGACTCACTCAAATGTGGTTTTGTTGACTCAAATGTGGTTTTGTTGACTCAAATCTGTTTTTTTTTACTCAAATGTGGTTTTGTTGACTGAAATATGGTTTTGTTGACTCAAATGTGGTTTTGTTGTCCCTAGTGTTTTTAAATTGAGTATGAGAACAATGTTTCCATAGTTTGGTCATACAGTTGTGTTAGGGGGGAAAGTAAAATGGGGATGGGAATTTTACAAGGAGTAAACTTAGTCATACAGTTTTACTATTTGAATTAGTCACAGCATTGTTACTTATTCTATGTTTCAATTTTTGTTTTGTTTTGTCCAGTTGGATTTGGGTCACAAGGGCACGGAAGTCTAGGTTACTCTCCTCACAATAATCTACCGTTATCGATAAGAGTTCTTGGCCACAGCATTTTGCCCAGACATCTATTGTATGGCCTACTATTTTCAATTTTCAAATGGAATTATATGTAGGCACCATATTTCTACAAATACATATATAGAGGGATAGAAAGAGACAAACTGTTTGAAAAAGGGTTGATTTGATCTCTCCAATACTGCTATTTCTTTTCAACATTCTAATCGCCTTCTCGGATGGGGCGATAAACAGGAGTTCCCGTGTCTACGTTAGGCACGTTAAAGAACCCAGTGCAGTTTCAAAATCGAAAAGAGTATGCCAATTCTGGCCGCTGTCCTGGAAAAATGAATTCTACCCATACAGACAGAAGGCTCATCACCTGCTTCTCTTAAATCTTGATGCAAAGCAATTGCAACATATTAAAACTACTGCAATGCGGTACAAAAAGGAAATTTGATCAAGAAAGAAAGAAAGCCCTCTGTAACACATGAAGGTTATTTAAAAGGTGGCACCTCCGATTTATAGTACGTCTGCGATAGGACTTTTTGGGAATGAGCCTTGTAAACTCAGATATCTTGAGGAAAAACCACCGGGATTGGAACCCTCGACCTCTCGAACCAAATGCGAGTGACGTTACCACTACACCACCGGCTCGCCCTAATCATCGTCGTCCTCGAGCACAAGGCTGTGTAGTGTTGGTGATCGTGTTCCTCCACACCTATTTGCACTGTACCAGGTCATGATTGTTCTTTGCAAGGATACTTGTGGTAGGTTGCAGTTTCTCTCCACAAATGGATAGAATAATAATATGCCTTATATAGTATAATATGCATCGATGCCTCAATGTGACCCTTGTCCTAAACTGCATAAAAATAGATAGGACGTGGCGTTCCTATTCACACATTCGGATGTATTGACTTATTGTTTTCCTCGAGTCCATATCGTGTGCAAGGCTCATTAAGGATTCAAGATCTATGCACTATATAAATGGTATTAATTTGTGTATTGATTGCCATTTTATACATGGCTTCTTTTTATATAATTGTATCATTTGTCTATTGGTGTAAAATATATACCTGTGAATGGCTGTAGAACGTATAGAGCACTGCTATGTGAATATGCGCTATATACATGCTATTTATTATTATTATTAATGATTATAAAAGCATCATTATTGAATACTACTACTACTACGTGTGATGGACGTCCTCCGCGCTCTACCGACTGAACCAGCCACCGGTCCTCGGTGTGTGAGTTGATCCAAGCCTTTAATGTTGTTAAATGAGGGGGGGGGGGGAGGAGGGATTAAAACGATTGGGGTTGAAATGGAAGAATTCAGCTATTCCTCAGGGTGCGTGGACATCCAGTGGCATTTCTCTTCCTCGGCGTCTCGTGTTTCCAATGCTGTGATTGATTCTCTGTGTCAAATTCCCTCACTCTACTCACTGGCTTAGATCCGGCCGCACCGTGTCCGTGGTGTAGACACAGTGAGGTTGAGGCGATACCCTTTTGTTAGAGAAGTCACGGGTTCGAATCCCGGTAGTGAGACTAGTGAGATTGTTTTTCTCTCAATACCTCTGAGTTTTGAAGGAGGCTCAATCGGACACAGTCAACTCGCAGACAAACTGTGTATAGGAGGTCCCGCTTTTTAGATAACCTTGATGTGTTGCAAAGGGCGTTAAACTAAGAACTTTGAAACAGTGATCATGTCTTTTCAATATTCCGAGAGAAACTTTATAAAACTATTCAGGCCATTCAACACTAACAGCCTCAATTATGTGGATTGTGCGCTATATAATTATCATAATTATTATTATTATTATTATTATTATTACTATTATTATCCTACAGGTTTATCTCTGAAAGACTACATCTCACTATTGATTGTTCTCTCAACTTTTACAACTGAACAGCACATATAGTGTTGTTTACTGTGACACATTGAATCGAACACCGTTGTAAAACCTATATCAATGGAGTCTTTTTACAATGGTATCTATACCAGCTCCATCTGTGTACATCTGTTTTCTGTGTATGTAAGTTGCGTATACGTGTGTTGCTTTTAATGCATATAATATGACAACGAAATGAATGAAAGTCATCATCAACCATTCTTTTTGCCCAAATAATTGTACGAGTAGAACGCACACTTTGACAGTAAGAGTGATTTATTCATTTATTCCTTCATATTTTCTCAAACATGCAGACAGTGGTGTATGGTATACAGACAGTGGTGTATGGTATGCAGACAGTGGTGTATGGTGTGCAGACAGTGGTGTACGGTATGCAGACAGTGGTGCATGGTATACAGACAGTGGTGTATGGTATGCAGACAGTGGTGTATGGTATGCAGACAGTGGTGTATGGTATGCAGGCAGTGGTGTACGGTATGCAGACAGTGGTGTGTGGTATGCAGACAGTGGTATATGGTATGCAGGCAGTGGTGTATGATATGCAGACAGTGGTGTAGGGTATGCAGACAGTGGTGTATGATATGCAGACAGTGGTGTACGGTATGCAGACAGTGGTGTATGGTATGCAGACAGTGGTGCATGGTATACAGACAGTGGTGTATGGTATGCAGACAGTGGTGTATGGTATGCAGACAGT
>JAUELJ010100940.1:0-11172 GCA_031471255.1 Dryodora glandiformis
TCTTCTTCTTCTTCTTCTTCTTCTTCTTCTTCTTCTTCTTCTTCTTCTTCTTCTTCTTCTTCTTCTTCTTCTTCTCCGGTATGTAGACCATTATAACTATTGTCTTTGTAATTATACCTTATGTATAAAACGTTTTAAGAATTTCCTTGCTCAGATTGAAAGAATTCAAATTTCTTTAAAAATACATACGTTGATTTATTTTACTCAAAATTGCCCCGGTGTGCACGTGTTAGTCAAAAATCAATATTTACGCCCAAGTATTTATAACTATCTACCCTTTAAACCTATTAATTCTCAATAATTACAGGGGCTACACATATATTTGCAGATTTTCTAAAATGATGATGATTAGAAAAATATAAAGATGACATGAATATAGCGCTCATATTCACGGGGCTTTGCAATGACAAATTCACTCCCCCAGCCAACAACAAACAAATAATACATAAGACAAGACGTGCAGCCTGTGTATACACTTTTTCGGACATAGAAAATTATCTTAATTGCCCAGGTACTCATTTACACCTGACTCAAGTGAGGCAATTGGAGTGAATTTTGGAGTGAAAAATGATGGTGTCGTTGTTGATGCTCCTGCTGCTGTTTTATGAGAGAAACGGTAGCCCGGTTTTTGGTCCGCCCGACTTCATGCTGTGACATTCATTTGTTTCCTTTAATTTTATTTCCTTTCCAATCCCCCAGCTCTTCCCATCATTCCTTCCACCCTTCCTCTTCCTCCTCCTCAACTACTACCGTCACCACCACCGTCACCACACATCATCACGACAACTTCCAATACCACTACCACCACCTTCACCACCGCTTCTACCACCATTATCAATACCACCACCACCACCACCCCCACCCCCCATGGCAAGATTTTCTCTGCCTGTTGTTATGTATGAAATATAACTTTTTGCAAAGGCTTATATTTTAATTATGAATATGAAACACAATAATGCATAAGAAAATTGAAATTGCACTCAAGGCTCAAGCTCCCAACATGTGAAAACACACATATATATCATATACTTAGTTGTGAAACACCCAAGGCACATCCACAGAAATACAGAAGAACAGTCATCGTTGAACAGGAAAAAATTCCATAAATTCATTATGGCAAAACAGGCTGGTCTAAAACCTGCAGTATCCTTATCAATTACTCTTGGACTCAAAATCGAGAAGAAACCATTTCATTCAAAACATTTCTGAGTGTCGACAATTGACCCCTCACTCCATTTTTTTTAGTATACTTTATATTTATACGGACATGATAATATGAAAACAATCAACAATTTTTTTAATCATTTTTTTTATAGGTTGAAACATTTTCAACATTCAAGCCATTTCACAAAAATAACAACAAACCAACAATAAAATGCATACATTAGAGGTACATGATTAGAGGTATGCCAAACTACTTGTTTATGACTAGAATATCAAAGGGGCCGAGGGCAGACATATGAATGATAGATAGATAGATAGATAGAGAGAGAGAGAGAGAGAGACATATATCTGTCCCTAAAGTAGGTATGCGGACAAAGAAAGATTCGAAGGCACAAAGTCCAGTAGATCTATAATTCTCACAAAGACAATTTTTCTGTTTTCGAGGCCATGAGGTGGTTAACATCAAACAAAGAAGAAACCTGTGTGTTATTATATCATAATATCATACATCATTTTATGAATAACTAATTTTGTTTTTCAAAACATATTTGTCTATATCAAAGAAAAAAACAGTTGACACGGTGATAGGCTTGGTCTCACTGTAACAGTAATGAGAACCCTACCTTATCTTTTCACCCCAGTAATATCACCATGGCAAAGCAAATGAATATTATCTTGAATGACAATTCAGAAACAAAACCCCCTTTTCTTCTAAAAAAGACTCCATTACGAAAAAGTCATGGGGTTTGATTCCTGCCATGGATATGATTATGCCCCTGCCAAGAAGAATTTCACTCCAATTGCCTACCCATCCAATCAGGTCAACTACCAATGGTCTTAATTTTGAAAAATTGTATACACAGGCCTAAAAGACTGAAAGTTTGGTGCTTTTGGCCGAGGAGGAAAGTGGCACAAGCATGGTTAAATCATGGATAAGAAGAGCGCTATGAAGTGCCACGTTTATATTTAAACACAATAAAGGTTTATGAAGGACGGGACCTCAATATAAAGTTTGCTATGAACTGGACAAAACCCATTCCCAATCTAGCAGCTAAATGGACGTTGGACAATGCCAAACATCAATTCAACCTATCTTTGTGATCTAAAATGAACTAGTTAAAGGAACTAGTTTCATGTGAAATAACAACAAATTAGAAAGTCATCCAGCAGAGTAAGGTAAGAAACACCAAAACAAATAAAATCAAAATCTCACAGAAATGGTTGTAAATAGCAACTAGAAAACAACAACAAAAAAATGTAACAACAATGACTAGAATTGATAACACAACATATGCAGAAAAAAAAGCTTTAGTATGAACAACAAACATGATATCAAATAAAATATAAAAAGTACAAAAGATTGTTGCAATGCATTCAAATAAATTGTAAAAAAAATTAAAATAACAATCAAACTATGGCCACTGGATAAAGATTTGGACTTGGTACAGCTTTCCTTCCTGTTGGAAACCAAGACTGAGTGTAAGGAGAAAAAACTAAATCATACCGTAACAAGAGTAAACAAAGAGTCAATATATTATAATACTTGAAACTAAGGGAAAACAAAGAGCAAGAAAATCATAATTGGTAGGGAGGAATAAGAAGCCATACCCATATTGAATTGAATTATAATGCACATGTAAATGATTAGAATAATGAATTGGACAATAACATTTTATTTTATAGCACAGCACTAATGGTAGTTGTAGTAGTCATAAAAGACATGGACAGGTTCCTATTCAAAACAAGTAATGGCTTTTGTGTAACTTTACAAATCATACAACTATCCTGATTAATCCCTCTTCTTGCAACCGATTTCCAAATTAATCTTAAAAGAAAAGAAAAGATATATATAGATAGAGACACACAAGTTCTATACAAATGCCATGTCATGTACATTTCATTACATTATTAAAAATATTGTTGCATGATCAAACATGAAAACATGATCTAGAATAAAAAACAACAAAACCAAACAAACAACGATCATTTTGAAAAAGAGTTTACCTTGTTCCATTAATATTCTCTTCAACTGATTTCATTTCAATTTGAAATATAAATATTGAGCCTTTCCCTGTAAAATTGAATTATAATGTGTATGCAAAATTGAGCACCTCAGGTAGGATTATAATAAGGCAGGACAAGACCATCTTGCAGAGTCTAACATAAGATGCTGTCTGGGATAAATATATCAAGAACGTAGACTACTGTAAGTCATTCGACAACGATATTAGAACAGAATGAATTGTTTACATTCCTTATTAGTCAGGATCATTTTCAGATAGATATGGAACAATTTACTTTGCAGCAGAAAGTGCCACCAGATAACCGACCATCGAGTGTAATAAAGAAAGGAGTGATATAACTTCATCTTTTCCTTTTATGTCACAAAGTGTATGCCAGACCAGAGTGACACACTTTTATCCCCCAAAAAATCAATAAAAATCAAGACCCTGCTTCAATTTAACCCTTGTTCACTACAACTTCTGACAAAAGGTAGAAACCTCCAACAACAAATTTCAATTCATGAAGATTTATAATACATCAGAATGTCAAAACAGCATCATCCATTTTTATCATAATATAACAGAAAAAAAGGGGGAAAATATGTAAAAGCAACTGAAAGAGCAAAGAAAATGCTAGAAAATTATGGTTTAAAAAACAAAAAGTAAAGTATTGAGCACAAGTATCACATTTAAACACCCATTTCTTATTTATCTTGAGCAACATCGTCATGAATTATGTGGTTTATAACAGTGAAACAAAAAAATCGTGACTTTTTTTTCCTTTAAAAGAAGATAAAACAAAATTAGAGACAAAAACAGGAAAAAAATATATCTGATATGAAAAGTTATTGTTAATAAAAAACAAATAAGACAATGATCAAGATCTTACACAGACCGAAATCAGATGACTACAAAAATATAATAAAAAATTAATATTGGTGTGTCATGATGAGCTCAGTTTAAGTACATTAAAACTGATTTTGAGTGTACAAAGCAAAGATAAATCATTAAAGATGATTATAAAGATAAATTTGTGAGCATCTAGGGAGCTTTGTAAACATGGACCCTGTAGAGTTGTATTGCACCTTTCATTCTTATGAATCTCAAATCCATTACCTAGCGAAGAAAATAAAAAGGTACCCATGAAAAATCATAGTGTCAAGAAATTACAAAAACAGGCAAGATGTATTTCTCCCACAGCTACAACATTGATTTTCCAGTTATCCATTGTTGCCCCGGAGAAGAAGATTACTTGGCTTAATGTCAAAGCCTCTTATTCAGCAATCATCAAAGAATACCATTTAGAAAATCAATACACTTTCTGTGTTGTTAAAACACACACAAGACAGAGAGGGGAAAGAAATCAATAGCAACACATTCAGTTAGTTACAAGTTACCATGGTATCTACAAATTGACAGAAAGTGATAAAAGTACAGGAACAGTACCAGTAGCATTGACGAAATACAAACAATTCACACACAAATCCCATATATAAACAGACGGTGCCATATTGAATACACACACAATATATAATATATCACCATACAGTGATATATATATTCACACTCACTTTACATATTGTGATGTATATCATCAAGGAGAATGAGTGAACAGTATGGGACTCATCACCAACCACGAAGGAGGTGACACAAACACACATTTATAAAATGCTTTGCCAATATAACACAACCCCATAAATACCAATAATCTCAAACCAGAGTATTATAATGTTAAAGTGATCAAATATTATTAGTAATCTATCGTCATCTTCTTTTGAACACACAAGAGGAGGATTTCCCAGCAACAAGTGTACAAAACTTTGTGAAAGATTTGGCTTAGTTGGGAAAGGCACTGTAAGCAGATTGATAAGATGCCTTACATACACAAACACACAAAAAAAGATGAATATATAATATATTTATAAAATTGTCTTACAACATCTGTATACATAGAGTATATTTAATAATAATATATATGTCGAATATATCATATCTATTTTTGCAACAATATAGGTACATTATCATATTGTTAAAGAGTACATTGGTATTAGTACTAAGCATCATTCGAGTTAGGCGACAAAAAAGTCATGGCACAAATTCATAAAAAATGGATATATCTGAGATTAAGGCAATGTGAGATAGCTGTGAAAGAAAATCAAATATTATGATGCAGAAATCAATAATTATATAATGCGTCTCTGATTGCAATGCAGGAGGCAAGATTCCAGCTGTCATCAATATTCAAACACCTTTAAAACGATATACCACTGCATCAGACAAATTTCCAAACATTTTTATACTTATATTGAAATAGGCCAAATATATTTAAAAGATCTGTTACTTTTCATTGCACCCAATATGACTACTGCATTAAATTCAATCATATATTATCATGTTTGGAAATTTCAGTCATCTAATAATGGTATAAAATGAATAATGTCCTCACCTAACAACAAGTTCCAAAAATATGAAAATCACATCAGATTTCAACACCTTCTATTCAATAAAGACCACATTTCCTTGGGTACAAGCAAGCACCAACTTTCAATCTCATGTGATCTGCGTCACTCCAAAATGAGACAAGTTAACCTTGAGAGAAACTAGTTCATTCGACCAATGCCAAGAAAAACATTTTTATCACCCACAGCAAAGGTCCCTTGACTGATTTTTGAGTGACACAGATCACACGAGAGCAATCTTTACCTCACCCTCAAGGAAATTAAGACCAGCACCCCAAAAATATTATGGCATTATGCAAACTCAATGTAATATATCATATATATATCAATGCTGCTCCGAACAAACCACTTAACAAGTCAAGATTTAGAAAAATTTACAGGAGAGGCAAAAGCTAGTTAATAATATAGTTAATTTGGTTAGATATAATTCATACTGATCTATCATTTGGTTTGCGATCTACATCTTTATTATCCTACTTTCATATACATTTTTCATGTAGAAAGTTTACAAAGTTTGACAAAAATGCAATTCTACCCTCAATTAAACCTTGCAGAGTGGTCTACAAGCTTTGCTGATAAAACAAGTCTCATGCAGGTGAGCCCTATGCATCGTTGTGCACCAATTAATGGACGGTCACTCGATAAGTCCACACCCCTGTCTAACAGTCAGCTAAGATCGATGTCATTCCATCATTGGTCTGATATTTTTTTGCAAAACAAATATGATGGTCATTTTTTATCTTCCCTTGGTTATGCTGTGCTGATCATTACAAGTCATGACTGAGCGTACATTAGTATGCAGATGATGCACATACATGGATAACGAAGAGTAAGTCATATATCTGTTGGCCGCGAAGAATGATGCAAAGACCACTGAGTCATAAGGAGATGGTAACAAATCTGGACTTATGAAAATCGCGTTAAGCATTAATTACATCATGATAATGCATATCCATGGGTGCCAGTGACTGAAAGCGCTGAAACTCAGATTTCAACAATTTGTCAAACCTGAAAATGCTTCTTATTGCCATATGGATCTAAAACTAACTTTTAATTGTTTTAGGCCCGTTTTCATATTAAAATTAACGCATAAAACATCAATTGTGAAAACACTGGACATAAAAAAGCAAATAAATAATTGTATTTTTCTTTCTTCTTTATCGATTTCCTATTTACCTTTCGGTGTTAATTGAATTTTTTAAATTATCAAAATGGACTGACACTAACCCCGAACATTTTCAACTTAAAAATATTTCAAAACACGAAATTTTGATAAAAAACTCATAGCCAAGCTTAAATCACTATAGACATATGAAGCCATATATATACATTATATATATATATATATATATAATAAATAAAAAAAAAGAGAAAGGTTTACGAGGTTTGTTTGAAGCAGCATCGATATGCATCCACTAACATTATATTATAATACTAATAAATATATCATTATGATAGTCACAACTGTACAAAACCATTCCCTATTTATTTGTCTTTTTAAGCTAAGATTAAAAAAAAGCATCATATAATCTGCAACTAACCTGACAAACAACATGGTGCTGTCTCTAGATGTTCAAAACGCCAAGCTGGGATGACCAGGCAAACCTCCCATTTCTCCATTGCTTGTTGAGAGATTACTAACACCTGTTCATACCAGACTTGTTTTATGTTCCACCAAAGCAAAGTCTATATGATCATGGGACTATTGTACTACACAAGACTTTGGAGAAATGCCCACAAAGGGGTGGTAATATTGGATCTCATAAAAAGCATCTTTGTGAATTGCAAGTTTACAGATATTTAATATTACAAAATGATAATGTTAAACATATATTTTTAAGCAATTGGTATCAATTCAATTAAAACTGAAAAACAAAACACAAAAGTCAACAACAGTGTTCAACCTACCAAAGAATGGCAAACACTGCAATTGGACAAGACACATATAAATCCATTTAAGAAAATATTTCCAACTTTGAATTTTTTTGACCCCCCCCCCATAATCAAGAAACAAACAAAACAAAAACAACAACTCAATTGAAACATCTCCAAAGGAAAGAATACAACAAACGGCCAATACTGCAGAAGGTGTACAATACAGATACTGACACAGTAAATATAGATTATAACATAGCAATTTATTGTGAAAAATAAGTGTGCACTGAATCTGATAAAGGATCAGGTGTAAAGCAGGATGACTGTACAGAACCAGTGGTTTTAGAAACAAGAGTTGAATTGAGCGGTGATCTCTGCATTGACCCTGGCTAAATAGTACACATTGCAAAGACTGGTTCACTCCTGCACACTATCATTGTAATGTAATTGCGGTTGTACAAGATATCACTGGATGATTCATCCCCCACAGCTACAAATTGCAAAAAAACCCAACAGTTTTTCTCAACCCTACATTATCTGTAAATTGCAATTCTGCTAGGCTGAGAAAGACAGCATTTCCTCCCCCAGATTGTTTCAAATATAATTTAATAGAAGTAACCATTGAGCACACAAGCTACCTGAATAATATCCATGTAAAATCATAAACATTTGACTAGATGAGGTGGGGGAAAATTGTGAAAAGATTGAGCAAATTAATGTACAATTAAAATTTGAAGGAGACATTCAGTGATCACTTTAATAATAAAAAACAAAACAAAACCAACACAAATTAATCCCAAACAAAATTCAATATTCAGCATTTAAAATGCAGTCAATCCTTCAATGAGCATCAGAGTTAAAACATAAAACAAAACAAAAACAAAACAGGAAAATACGATTACTTGACATGGAAAAATACTTTGTCTTAGGTCATTAATCAACATTCTGTACAGTAATCCTAATAGTAAGGAGATCAATGTGTAAAAAGCAATTAAAAAAACCAAACAAAAACAAAAAAAATGAAACTTACGGTTGTCTAACAAACAGTGTAGAGGTAAATTAAATAACCAGACAGAAATTGTGTATAACGGAAAGCAGAGAATGGAGTTGGATTTCCCAATCAATTTGATACAAACGTGGAAAAGTTGTAAAAAAGAAGCCATAATCATTAATACAAAGCATGTGCTTACAAAAAAAAATCATGCATACATTTGCAAGTGAATAAATGCATTTTTCAGACATGATGTTATCAATGTGAGCATCAGGTAATAAAAAGCCTCTTTACCAACATTTCCATTAAATTCATTAAAATGCGTTTAACTCACTCGCAAGAGATTGAAGTGAACTCCTACACATGAAGAGATGAAAGAGAAAAAAAAAGTCGTCTCGGCATTCAAATTTCTTTCTTTCTTGATCAAATTACCTTTTGTACCGCATTGCAGTGTAAGGATAGCTTTAATAAGCTGTAATTGCTTTGCATCAAGATTTAAGACAAGCAGGTGATGAACTCACTGTCTGTCATTCAAATTCAAGTCTTAAAAAAAACCACCAGGAAAGACGGATAGAGAAGGCAATATATTTCATCATACTAAAAACTATCTCTACCCAACCACGAGCAATACAGTCATGGTTTAAAAAAATCTTAAAGTCTTTTATAATATATAAAAATATGTGTAACCACAATTTGAACAGTTTATAAAGGCACCAAGAAAGACTAGAAATAGAAAATGAACTAGACCCACCTTGCCAAGTCTCAAGTTAATTGAAACAGAATCACCTCACCTCACCTCTACATTTTCATTTCGTCAACCTTTGGGCTTACTTTTGGCTCTTTTTTAATTTTCACAGAATTAGTGGCACCAGACCTGCTCTTACCAACACTTGAGCACATAACAGAGGAAGCATAATGTTTCCTACAAACAGACGGGTTGAACGGAAATATTCCAGTCCTCTTGAAACTTGCATGGAGGTTTTCTGCTGATGTATTTCTGTAGTACAGACGACACAAAAACTCACAAACAGACGCCGCAGTCAGTACCGAAGCCAAGTCTGTCGAATACAAAGCCTTCTGCAACTCAAAACAGTATTCTTGCTCAAAAGCAGTGCAACATCCAAGGGCAAGTGGATGGAATTGAGGGCTGAGAGTGGACACTGCAGAGACAAATGTGATCTTATGCGTCGAGGCCAGATCAATGATGGCTTGATTCAAAAGCTGTCCAATGTTGACATCTACCAAAATCAACAACGCCTCGTCCGTTCTACCAGGTGCATGGCTGATAAAATGGCCTTTCAAATAAGTAACAAGCATCTCTGATGTGAGACGTCCTGTTGAAGAGGAGGAACCTCCCGCCCCAGGTGTCACGTGTGCCATCCATGTTTTATCGACCGACTTGCCCGTAAAAATGAGATACGGTGGGACTGCCTGGCCAGACGCACTACCACAGAACACAATGCTTGACGGGATTTTGCCGTCTTGTGTAATATCTCTCAAGTTCTTAGTACCGTTGACCCCAAACCCATTGGAGTCAAAACTTTGGGGAAGAGCCAATTCCATCAGACTGAAAATGCAGTGGGGATTGTTTTTCATATTACTGGTTGACAGAATGGAGTCCAAATGATTCAAACGTGGCTTTTCTTGGCTCTCAGTTTTCAAAGCTTTCCTAGACTTCCTAATATAGCATTCTGGGTGGCGAGTGAGAAAACTCCTAAACCACTTAACTGTCAGTGGTCTTCCTTGTGGACGTTTCCCGAGTTGCACGGCATATTCAGAGGCCATTTTGACAACATCCAACCTGGTGTATTTAACCCCCTTTTCCTTCCACTGGTTAAGCTGTGATGCAATGAAATTCTCCTCACTTTCGGAAAATATAGGACGACGTCCTTGTATTATAACTTCACCCTCGTCCACATCTAAACTAGGTTTGTCATCAATTGACTCTGGAGATAATGATAATTTTTTTTCTTTCTCCTCTGCGTACAGAGCCAGCATAGGCGCAAGGTCCATTTCTACAACTTTTGAGTGACCATTCTGATGCTCCCCTCCTAACTTATTGTTGACATAGCTAGCACCTAGTTTGGCAACAGCAAGATCACCATCAACACTGTCATAGCCATACCAGTCAGGGTTGTCTGTACTCTCATCCAGAACATCATCCACCACTTCATTGCTGGCTTCCTCCTCCCACATGCTCTCCTCTTCCTTTATCCTCACATGTTGAGGCTTTGTCTGAAAAGACAGTAAAAGTAATCTTCCTCTAAGCCACAAAATTGACATGTTCATAACTATAAATAAACAACAACAACAGCAGCAACCAATAGAGCGACACAGACATCAAACACTGCCCACCCTCTAACGGCAAAAAAAGGGGGGGGGGGGGGGTCAGTGAGTACAGCGCCATCTTTATTTTACAAGCATCAAAACAGCCAATATGTTTTTTATCTCGGCCAATCACGCCCTCCCAATGATTAATTTGCTCAGCCAGGTAAAAAAGATGGTGGTAATGGGTGGAATTAGCAGAAAACCAGACAGGTGAAAAACAGTAAAGCCTTGATGAACAGGGAACACCCACAGCATTGCACACTTTGATGAACAAGCAATCTCTCTCTCTCTCTCTCTCTCTCTCTCTCTCTCTCTCTCTCTCTCTCTCTCTCTCTCTCTCTCTCTCTCTCTC
>JAUELJ010102047.1:0-11154 GCA_031471255.1 Dryodora glandiformis
CACATCACTGTCAGAGTCACTAGACTCGCTATAGCGCAATAAATAGTCACTTTCACCCTCATACTCCTATCCTGATTGTCTAAAAATAAACTGCTCAGTCATAGCTGGTATAAAATTGATCGATTTTATCGAAAATAACATGATTTGATGGCTTTTGAAACGCTAGAGTTATTCTTCGATAAGCTGACAATGTAAACAAACCAGATGGCAGTTCGTAGCAGTTTCTACGTACACGGCAGCGCTCGTACAAAATGTTGATAATTGAATTCGCCGTTCGGCGAAATAGGCGTTCTGGAGGAATACCGGAAATTCGCCGTTCGGCGAATTAGGCAGGTTAAGTGTTAAATGGAAGTAAGCACAAAAATTCGACCACGATTGTGGGTTGGAATATTCCAGTCTGGCTGACGTGCGCGTAGCAGTCCGTAGCAAATCGAACCCAAACCGTAGCGCATAGTTTTCGGCTGCAAATCGTAGTTGCTACGGCGAAAGCGTAGCAATAAACAGGTCTGGTATATATGTGCAGATGTGTGTATGTACAGATGTATGGATGTGTGTATGCATTTACATATGTCATGTATGTATGGATATGTGTGTGTGTATGTATGTACGCGCTAAGAAAAAATCTCTTTGTGCGTTATACGGCACAAAAAGGCCCCATGAGTTGCAAGTAGGGTATGTTGTATGGTAATTGTTAAGAAGAAAATAGCTCTTTTAAGTGAAATGGGCTGCAATGTAGCATTCCCTCTATTTTCTATATTTCAAGTCATGAATTAAATGTGCGGTGGCCGAGTGGTTAAGGTGTTCGCCACTAGAACTGAGGGTTGGCAATTCAAACCCCAGAAAGCAAAAAATGTTTTTCTGTACAAGAATGGTCCCAAATGGTTCCTAATAATCACCAAAGCGCGTCGCTGGGACTCTATCGGGTAGTGGAGTCTCTTAGAACACCTTGCCTTCTGGGATGGGGCGATAAACAGGAATTTCCGTGTCTACATTAGGCATGTTCAAGAATCCAGGGCAGTTTCAGAATCAAAAAGAGTAGGCCAATGCTGGCCACTCTCATGTCAAAATGAATACTACCCATACAGACAGTGTGGGCTCATCACCTGTTTGTCTTAAATCTTGATGCAAAGCAATTACAGATTATTAAAGCTATCCTTACACTGCAATGCGGTACAAAAGGTGATTTGACCAAGAAAAAATTAAATGCTGATAATCTTTTCAAGTCCCAAGAACCTGGAGATTATGGTGGTCACTGCCATATCCAGCATCAAGGGGACTTGTAACGTAAAGTAAGCCATTTTCTTTAGAAGCCTTGTGTCTCATGGGGCCGAAGGCTAGTCTTGGTTTCCGTGATGGGGAGCTGTCATGTTACAGTAACTTACCATGTCTTTCTGAATGGGGGGATGGTGGTCTATTGCATGTTGCTACCCACAGTGAGACAATAAATAATCTTGCACACGAAAAAATACGAAGTGCGGCAAGTGAGGCTCCGACCCGCATCCCTCAGAACATAATTGCAATGACTTAGTGATTAGGTTACTGTATCTCCCATTAAAAGACATTGTTTAAGAAAAATAATAATAGTTACTAAAATAAAAAACAAACAAACAACACAATCAAAAGCAATAACACAATCAAAAGCAACAACAACGATCATGACTTACTTGTTGTCTTGCTCAGCACTGGCTTTGATCTCCTTGAACATGCCAGCCACATGGACCATGCCATAACATGTCAACACCAGACCCAAAACACATTGGACAAATATCTAGGCAACAGAAAAGCAACAGTAGGATTATTTTTATTTACACAACAAGAGCTTTTTAAAATGATTTCTAATGCCTCTCATCTCAGTTCAAGACATGAAGCATGCATATAAATTGAAATAATTATCAATGCAATTATTCTTTTGTAAACAATGCTGATGTATCATACAAAGATCGGTTGTGATCTGTTCATCTATATGGCAAAAAAACAAGCAATGAGTTCAAAGGTAAAAGCCAAAACCAAGTTTCCATCAATTAATAATAGAGGAGAAAAACCATGGATACAAAATAAAATTGTATTGTTCTATAGACATTGACACACTTATTTATTATAATTTGAGAACAATGTGTGCCTTTTTATTCATCATAGACAGACACAACTACTCTGTCAGTCTCTTTCATTTGTTTTTTTTCTTCTCTATCTTCTTACTCTACAAGGACAAAGGTACTTCTTGACCACACATTCTATTCCATCCTCACATGACAAATACACTTACATCTTTAGGAAGTATAGTAAATTCTTGCTCAGTGAGCCTCAAGTAGGTTCGATCTGTTAAAAAGAAAGATAAGTTCAGGTAAATATCATATCAAGATAATTTTTCATTCATCCATTAAAAAAAGGCCGGCCTTATTTTCCCGAACACATTACCACTGAGCACCATAAATAGATTGTAGGCTCAACAATTAAAAAAAAAATTCAATACCTTTTAGTGTCCAATTTCTTATTTTATCAAACCAAAACTTTCTTTCTTTCTTTCTTTATCATTAACCATTTAGTACCTTTCGGTACCAAAACAAGAAACAAATAATGGTCTTTAAAAAAAGAAATTTATGCAGGTACTTTTATGCAATAAAATAATACCACGCCTTGGATCCATCATAATATTATTTCCCTTGCGCTTGCAACGCTGCTGCGCGGTGCCCCAGCTCTCACTCTCACTCCGAGGGAGACAGGTTCTCGCGAACAAGATGTGTTCGGGAAAACAAGGATTGGGCTTATTTCTCCGAGTGTTCGGGAAAATAGTCACTTCGTTTGTAGAAAGCATATATAGTATCCCAGCGTAGGGGAAATAACTCTTCTGACCATAATTACTCACTGTCTTTAAAAAATCATATCTTTCACAAATAAGGTCTTAAACAACTTTAAATAAATACTTAAATAAAGAAAAATGATGTACCTTTCAGATCATATCAAATTTCACCCCATATAATTACATCTTCTTTAAGAAAAAAAATGTTTTAGTCATTTTGTCTAGATCGCCGAAATTGCTATCAAACGCACTAAATTTCACCCACAACACCACATCCACTGTCGCATATAATTGTCCTTGTCTAATTCTACATTACTATCATTCAAATCAACGTCAAAATCGTAAAATCTAATTGATTTGAACACGTGTCTAAATGTTTGAGTCGACCATCGAAAGTCATGTTTTCAAAAATTCATAGTCAAGAACTATTCTAGTTTCCGGTTATACCGCCCGGGTTGTGATTATTAACGAGTGAATAGCTGTTTTGACTAGAGATACGTTGCTCCGGCTAGCGGCCGATTTTGGGCATTACAGGAGATTACTCTATCGGGTGCCTTTGGGCATTAAGGGAAGTTAGTGATTAAAGGGTAGTTTCAGGATGGGACCACTAATTGATGATAGTCCATCTCTGATAGGACTGTAAAATGGACCAGAGCCTTGTGAACTCTGCAATTAATACCTTTTTCAGAAAATGCACCATTTGAATTAACATCCTTAAATAGTGATCCGGCAGATCTATCAGGTGTTTCAAGTCCATTTTCTGAGACGTGTCCATGTGATACAGAAACCTCATCATATTTCTCTCCAACAGTGTCAAGGACAGCCTTCACAGCTCCCACTCTTGGTAGTAAAACATGGTCAAATAAAGGATAGTTGTTCTTCTCTGCATATCTGTATAGTAGACCATGTAAAAAATACCAACATCAATATAAGCATCAAAAGTACATGAGAAGATATATATACATGATACATGGGGAAATTTATACAGGGTGTAATTTTTTACTGTACCTAATAAAGAATTCAAATAGTGACAAAACGATACGAGATAACAACATGCACTTTTTTTTATTTGATGAAAAAAATATTTTAGTGTTATTTGGTATGCTTTACATTAATGTGCAATAATTGGTTGAAACATTTAAAAAATGAATGTCATTGGCATAGACTTTTCATTAAAATTTATAAAAAAAAGAGCATTCTTATTTAACTTTTATCACAGAGAAAAAAACAACAACACAAAAAGTTTACAGTCACAGGGATGCTGGTCTAAGCTGTGAATGTTTCAGTGCTACACAGTTTTAAGAAGCGGATAGCAATATGAATATGTAGTATTAGTAGTAGTAGGTACAAGAATTTGGATAGCAACATAAGTATTAGTAGTAGGTACAAGATTTTGGGTAGTAATAGTAGGTACAAGGGACTATCACTACAATAGACCACAAGTTTTTGTAGGAATTTCCAGTATGTCAGTTTTTTTCAGTTTCATGTTAAATAAAAACCTAAGAATCTCCGATTGAAGTAGATGTTTGAGCAGGCAAAGGTTAGAGGCAACATTTATTCATTCTAAACACAACACTCAAATATTTCCCATACCTCCGGCATACTTCCCTTTGCCTGCACAAAAATCCACCCTCAGGAAATACAGTGATCCATTTTTTCTTGGTGGCAAGGTATGAAGTGGCAAGATGAGTCTTTAATCTCGTCATCTCACTTTGCCTCACCGCTTTACCCTGTTTCCATTTTTTAAATAAAAAAGTCAGTAAACATCAAAGACTCACAGCTTATATATCAGTATCACACAAAATAAAAAAACTTTATTACTAGTTCTCAAGGTGTGAACTTGTTATAAAAGTATGAAACGCATGTCAGGAACAATATATTAGAGAAGGATATAAACAAAAGAGAGCCATATAAAAGCTCCCATTGAATAATACACACATGGCCATTTATACAATTTGCAAACTAGTCGAACCTATCATTATCAGAAATTACTAATGATCATAGACCAAAGAGGCTGTTTTCAAGAAATATGTGAATGATAATGGCGAGTAGAGCAAATTTTCCCAAGAACTCAAAATGTTCAAGTCTCGATACCAAAACCAGTCCCAATTGCAACAGATAAACTATAAATTGGAGAAGATGCCTTTAACATGACAGTTACACCAAATTAAAAAAAAAGTTTGAGCCTAATGAGCTAATTTCAACTGTGATGATACAGTTATGGTGCTTTACGATAAAAAATAATAATATAATAGATGTACAGTACTCCACCCCATTACAAAACAGGCTATAAAAAGCGTTTAAAGTAAGTCCTTTAATAAAGCCATAATTCTAAAGGGCCGAAGCTTTAAAATCTGGTTTCTATAGTGTGATAGTATGAAGTGGACAAATAATAATAACAGAATTTAATGTTAACCTCTGAATAGGATACTGGTCTATCACAGATTACTTTTCTTAGCAAGCTACTGCCCATTTACACATGGGTTGAGTGAGGCAATGGCAGTAAATTTTCTTGCCCGAGGAAAAATACAAAGTGCCGCAAGTGGGACGTGAACCCCCCCTCCTCTAGGTCAGGAGTACAATGCCAGCAATAACCACTGGACTATCTACAGCTCCTCCCCCAAAAATATAGAAAGAAGAATAAAAGTAAAAAAAGGGTACCCACAGAATCAATGAAGAAGTCCTCTCGATGCACACAGACTATACCAAAGTTTGTGTACCTGTAAGGTTTGTATATGACCCACATAACCTTTGCTGCTGCCATCTTTTTGTTATGTAGGGCATACATGACTATTGGTACATCAGCTGTTGATTGGTGGTTGGACAGCAGCAAACATTCCTCATTGTGTAGTTTGCCCACATCATCCCCACACTCTATGGCTGGTAAAAAAAAAAGAGAAAAAACCAGAATGGTAATTTGTGATCTTAATATTATTTTCTTGGAAATGTGTGGGATAAGGAGCATGTCGACAACGAAACTGAGCTACACACATAATAATATTGGTTATGGTAAGGAATACAGTTATAAGGAAAAGGGAACGGGTACACTACAAACAATACACATCAAACTACTGTACATGTTTAGTGGTATTAGCTGGTACTGTGTAGGGCTCCATAAAAAAAGCAAGGATACATAGGTCAAATAGTTGAGATAGATAGAGAGTGCGAGAAAAATGGAGAGAGAATGAGAGATGGAGTATTCGCTGCAAGATGAGTGTGTTTTTACAACCATTTTTCTGTCATTCTGATTGTGTCCAGATATATTTAAATTGGTACCTACAAAAAACAGTATGAACGTATGTAAATATTTCCAAGACAGTGGGATCAACACCCGCTTGTCTTAAATCTTGATGCAAAGCAATTACAGCTTATTAAAGCTATCCTTACACTGCTATGCGGTACAAAAGGTAATTTGATTAAGAAAGAAAGAAGAAATATTTCCAAGTTTTTGATTTTAGCTGAAGAAATGGATTTTCAACACAAGAAGGCCACTTTGATGGTGATACAATATATGACTGTGTGGAATTGAGCCCTGGACATGTGAAAACCAAACCCAAAGGATTTGAACCCATGGCCACTTGAACTAAAAAGGAGAGTGAATGAACCACGACACAAGCTTGCCACATTTTAGTGTGCACATTTACAACATGAAAACGTTGTATTAACACCAGTCACCAGTATTATTCAACTTTGAGCTATTTTTAAACCATAAAATAATATTTTCAAAAGGCTTTGACAAATTGAAATTACCTTTGTAGCCTCCAAAAGATATCCATGAAATGCATACAGAATTAATCAAAAAGAATAATTCTGATTCAATTTTCCAATACACGTTTGGAGCAAGGATACGGAGAGGAGTAAGCAATGTCATCCATACCATGTATACAATTAGGGCATACATGTTACTGACAAAAAAATATGTGAAGAGGAGAACATGTCTTGAAATATCTTGAAGTGATGGTGCCATCCTTCTCAATCTCTCTTTATACTATTATTTATTGGGCTAATTTTCATTCAAAACATATATATATATATATATATGTCATAGATAGCCACACAGCATAAACCTGTTTTAAAAAAGAGAGGAAAGAAGCACTGAGGACATCAATCTAGAGGACTTATTAAAATAAAATTAAAATAGACTAGCACTAGAGCATTATATATATTATAGATAACAGTACTAGTAGGCAGCTGTTGTGGTAAAGTTCAATAATACACTTAATTGAAAACAAAAATGTCATCAAATATTAATCAGTTTATCACTCCACCAGATTAATTAGACAAGTGATTCTCTGTCTCTATCTATTCTAAACCTCTCTCATCTACCTTGCATTAATAATTATCATCATGGCTCAAAGTTCATGGTCAAGGGACATCATGTGTAACATTAGAGTGTGGAGTGTCCAATGTCCACTTATTCAATCACAATCACTGACTGGAGTGGACACTTAGATGGTCCCCTAGATGTGGAATGGGTGACATTTGGATATAATTATCACCAGTCTCCAGTGGGGGAGTGCCTCTATCCTGTGTTACATTAACATCAGTGACAGTGTGGAGTGAAGTATGTGTGTATCAACAGATGATCAGAATCAGAGATCACAAAAGGTGAAATAAGTGAAAGTATAATTGACTCTCAACACAAATTCAAATGAGTCTAACATTGTCATTTTATCTGGACCTGAAAAACCAAAAGCAAAAAAAATAATTTAGTTTTCATCCTGCTAAGCAAATGGAAAATCCTCTAAGATTAAATATATATTATTATCATATCTATAGACTACTACTACTATAGACAATAGAGATATCTTATCTAATCTGCTGGTGACATTCGTTAGGAAATCGATTGAGGCTATCATTCTAATAAGCGTAAGAGTAAGACAATTATTAATTATTCAATTAAGATATACTAAAAGTAAAGTAAAAAGATATTATCTATATCGAATTCAGAAAAAATTGGACTGTTTTCTTTTCCTTTTCACGCGAACTGAATAAATATCTGAACTAGATAGTCATCTTTACTTCACAAAAAATAAATATAAAACACCGCTTTGCATGCTAATTACACATACAGTATACAGACCGTCCCCTTGTTTTCTTACCATCTCATCACAACGGGCACATTTGTTGTCCTCAGTTAGATATATATATACTAATACAAATACTATACCAAAGTCTATAAAAAAAGATTATTGACTTTGGATATATACTATCTATACACTGACCCTAAGTTAACCCCTCATGTAAATGGGTCACCATACCCTGTTCAGTGTACCTGCCGATGCGTGACGTGTGTGACCATTGTTGTGTCTACGCTGCACACTTCGTCACTTTGTAAACTATTGACTGACACTGACACTGACACCAGACATAGGTAATCTAGCCCCGCGAAAGTAGGTTACATCAATGCCAGGGATTTTGAATGAAGAGTTACACAATTTTGGCTGAAAAATGCCGTTTGCGACATCTTCATTTTGTAGGTCTCTCTCTGTAAGGACTTTATTGATGAGAAATACTTTCATAAATTAATTTTAAGTCATATCATCGCTCACTGCACCAACTTATTTCTACGAAAAAGTAAACAAAACAAGACAAAACAATTTCAGAAGTAAAAACTTTTTTTTTCTTTGAGTTGAATGTTTTCAAATTCTATTAGGTATTTCAAAGAAATTTTTCCCCACAGGACCATAGCAAGAATATTATTGTAAAATTGTCATGGATTGTCACTATTTTTCTAATGAGTTTCATAAAAATGTGTACGATCTTTGCTTTCACTCCTTTCACCAATGAAAGTGTCCTTCCACTGTTTTACTTTTTTTTCCAATCCACTACACCACATTCAACAACCCATAATTAATTAATTTGATGATTCAAACAAACCATTTACATCAATCATTGAGTCATCCATCAAACTTTGACTCACATTTGGCTGGCGAGTTGCCAAGTTGGCAAATGTGACCCATTTCTAGGGCAACGCCCATTTCAGTGTTGGTTGAATTATGTTATCGCTCTTCTTCTCGAGATCGTCGAGGAATCATAACATAATTGGAATCTATTACCAATAATATTCACATTCACACTATGACATATGGCGTGAATAAAACTCTTTAATATGACATATGTAAACAATATAACATGGCTAGGATTGGTAGAGTTGATAAGATGCATTCTGAAAATTGCATCTTTATTTAGACATAAAAACACAGGAAGAATAAGATCAATATCCATTTGAAATAGAACATTGAGTCACAGCGAGAAACGCACGGTCACCTCTTAAGCTTGCTAGATACTCTAGGGTCAAATACATATCTCAAAAAAAGATCACAAAATATTTTCCTTTTTTATCGACACCTTTTAAAACCTCTAATATTATTACATTTCACACGCGAAATAGACATACAACGACGTGATAAGCTGGAACTCTCATTTGTATTTGTGTAGAAATAGTCTTATAGTCTAATAAACAAACTTTACAAGATCAACAATGCTATCTCGTGAGGTAACACACCCTCTCTTTACACTTACACTCTTTCTCTTAGGTTTGTCTAAAATGATAATAGCCATGATAATTACATACCCTCTATCTTAAGATTACTTATACGCTTTGGCGACAGCACATGTTCTAGAATTACTTTGGGAACCTCTTCGCCGCTGAATTTGTTTTTGTGTACCGTGTGTGTGGGACTGACTCAACTCAACTGTCTGACTCAACTGACTGTACTGTACTGTGACTGTAAATGAGTGTGAGTGAGTGTGAATTCAGTGAGTGAGGAAAGTGAGTGAGTGAGTGAGTGAGTGAGTGATTGAGTGAGTTATAAGTGAGTGAGTGAGTTATGAATTGAGTGAGTGATTGAGTGATTGAGTGAGTGCGTGATTGAGTGAGTGAGTGAGTGAGTGAGTGAGTGAGTGAGTGAGTGAGTGAGTGAATGAGTGAGTGAGTAAGTGAGTCAGTCAGTGAATGAGTGAGTGAGTCAGTGAGTGAGTGAGTCAGTGAGAGAGTGAGTGTAGCTCATACAGTGTATGGAAATAGTAAGATGATTAGTATCAAACACAATAAGAAGTAGAACCCTACCAGAGGCGTCCACCCACCACCCACCACCCACCCAGCCAGCGTCTTTGTTTGTTCAGGCGTGATAGTGATAGTGTTGGTTTCAGACAACCTATTACTGTAATGCCATTATCATACACCCTCGTTAATGAGACGGTTCCCTCTCTAGACACATTATGTGCGAGGAGTTTGTGAGAGTGAAAGTGATTGATTTCCTTCTTGCATCAGGCAATAATACAACGACAATTATAGACAGGGGGTGGGGAGATAGAGAGAGAGGGGGGAGGGGGAGAAGGGGAGAGAGAGAGAGAGAGAGAGAGAGAGAGAGAGAGAGAGAGCTTGGGCGAGCCAATGGTGTAGTGTTTAAGTTACTCGCATTTGGTTTGAATGTTTGCGGGTTTTATTCCAGGTGGGGACACAACTGGGTTTTTTTCCTCAAGACCTATGAGTTTTGAAGGCTCAATCACACACTTCTATCGCAGATGGACTATAAATCGGAGGGGCCGCATTTTGAACAACCTTCAAATGTTGTAAAGGGCGTTAAACTAAACACTTTGAAAACTGTGTACTTGAGTGTGTCTGTGTGTTTATGTGTGTGTGGTGTGTGTATACTAGTACGTGTGTATGCGTGTATGAATGTGTATGTGTGTGTGTGTGTGTGTGTGTGTTTATGCATAATGTGTAAGTTTGTGTATGTATGTGTGTGTTAGTGTGTGATAGTGTGTATATCTGTGTATGTGTTATGTGTGAGTATGTGTGTATGTGTGTGTAGGTTTGTCTGTGTGTCTGTGTGTTGTATGTATGTGTATGTGTATATGTACGTGTGTGTGCTTGCATGTGTTTATGTATGTGCATGTGTGTATGTATATGTGTATGTACATGTGTGTGTGCGTGTGCCTGTGTGCTGCATGTGTGTGTGTGTACATAATAATATGTATGTATATGTGTGTTCGTATATATGTATATGTTTGTGTGTATTCATGTGTATATGTATGTGTGTATGTGCGTCTGTGTGTGTGTGTGTGTGTGTGTGTGTGTGTGTGTGTGTGTGTGTGTGTGTATCTGTGTGTCTCTTTGTATGTCTGTGTGTATGTATGTGTATGTATGTACGTATATGTATGTTTGTGTCTGTGTACATATAATATGTGTGTGTGTATATATATGTCAATGTTTCAGAGATAAAAAGAACATACTGCAATGCAGTACAAAAAGGTAATTTGATCAAGAAAGAAAAAAAGAAAGAAACTACATAATTTAGAGATTGTTATGTCCCTAAAGCTGACAAGGTCTTGGTGTACGCTGTAGATAT
>JAUELJ010103158.1:0-11153 GCA_031471255.1 Dryodora glandiformis
CAAAATATTTTTTCAAATTCTTTTCAATATAAACAAAAACTACTTTTTGATCATACTGGAGCGATTTCAATGAATGAATCACCTCAAACCAGCCATTGTTAATATTATTAGTGCTATACTTGGTAGGCATTTTCACAATGCAATGAATGGTGGGTGAGAGTGAGAGTAAAGGTGAATGACAATGTGGATGACAGTAACCCATTGAGGATTTTGTGTGTGGCGGTGTGTACAACTATTAACATTGTCATCATCAAATCATCAAATCAAATCATCCAGTAGAAAGGCTTACACTTACAGTTGACACAAATTCTACACACACACAGGATACAAAGACATGGAGAAAGAAAGAAAAGTTTAAAAAAAATAAAAATAATCACAATGATGATAATAATGAAATGAAAGCAAACAACACAAAAAATAATGAAATTCATGGATGGACAACTTTGATGAACAAATTCATAAATTTACAAAATGACTTGCAATTTACAGTTATACGATGAAAGAGAAAGAAATGCGGGGAAGGGGGAAAAGGAGGGTGGTGAAAATTTAAAACCAAAATTCTAGTCAATCACATTCAATTAATGAGCCTGAATATGCACAGAAGAATATGAAGATCAGAAAGAAAAGAAACAAAGATGGGAAATGGTGCCGTGAAAACACTCAAACCCCAGAAACCAACCAACAACTTCAAACACAGGTTTTATATAAAATATATATAGTCATAGTCATAGTATAGTCATAGTCATAGTGCAAACAACATGGGATAAATCAATAATTTCATCTATAAAATAGGTCTAGATACAAACACACCATATCATACCGACACAATGACACACGCACATGCCATCAATGCCCGTCTACTCTCAATAATAAACTAACGATGCAACAGGATGATATCAATGTCTGTAAAACGTTCCAACTCCGTGATAACGCCTGCTATAGTTTGTATTGTACTACAACAGATTTGAGAGCCTCACCAAAACAGTGCGGGGGATACAAGGTCAAAGGCTTTACCCCTTTACCAAAGGCAGCATCAAAAGATTGATTAAAAGAAAAACCACCAAAAAACTGTCAAGTGACTTTGAATTGTCAGCAGAAAAGAAAGACTTTAAAATACAGATATTACTTCTCTGGCTATCAAATACAAAAATGCAACGAAATCATTCAGGGGAAAAAAAATCAAAACAATACAACCTCTAGGGTTACAAATAAAAAAAATAAAAAAATAAATGATATACAGGACAGTAACCAAGAAACCTACCCTAGCTGCCAGGAATGAGTCGTGTCTGATATTACTATCACACAATTAATGCTTTGGTTTCCTTTGCCTAGTCAACACCAAATGGTCCATTCCACATCCGTCTCCTCATCCATTCCCTCTGACCACCAGACAATACCGGGTACAACTACCCCAGACAAAAGACACCCAAGCCAAGCCATCAGTTTACAGACACCCGCAGCTTCCCCCACTGTTCAGATGTCCCACTTCCTTTCTCAGTGTATTTGAATGCCTTGCCAACAATCTTAGGCAATCGACATTCTCACTGCCCAATAAATTCGAAGTCACGAATGTCCAGTTTGAAGCCTTTATTAATGGCCATAGGTGAAAATATCCAAATGGAAACAAAATCAAGAACCCCCAATAACAAATATCACGTGCTCACTCTTCCTCACATCGCTGTCAATACAATATTATCAATCATTACAAATATATTATTTCACACAAAGGAAACAAACAAAATGCCATCATAAATATTTCATGTGAAGCAGAATAACATTAGAACTTCTATCAATAAATGACCCA
Organism: Dryodora glandiformis; assembly: GCA_031471255.1. Lineage (NCBI taxonomy): Eukaryota > Metazoa > Ctenophora > Tentaculata > Cydippida > Dryodoridae > Dryodora > Dryodora glandiformis. The sequence goes on from JAUELJ010103158.1 coordinate 1,805, forward strand.
AAAAAAAATTAAACTATTCAAAGAAAAATCATAATACATCTTCAACATAAACTCACAAATATGATGTTTTTATCACAGATCAAAATAAAAGTAAAGCATAATGAAAAGGAATGAATTTCAAAATGTGACCAAAAGAAAATAAATCCTTTTGAAACTGAAGATGAAAACTGCCAATAAACTTTTACGAGAAAACGTGTCGCTCATTACAGAGAATCAGTCGCCCCGTCAGGAAGCTGAAAAAACTCCCTGGCCATGAGAACTAAACAAAGACGCCATTGATTTGCCACAAAGTTATTGACGGTGACATTGAATCCATAATTTGAGTAACTATTGCAATGGGGTGACATTTGGTTTATTGAAATAATGCCGCCTCTTGTATACACCATCATCATCACCATTTGCCCCATTTGGCTAAAAAAATAAAAAATAAAAAATAAAAATAGAACGATGAAAGTGAGATTACACACACGAATGAAATGGTGATGAGACAAAAAATCAATTGGGATCTAAATGAAAGGTAAACTAGTCTTTGCTTCTTCTCTCTTCCCTTTCCTCCCTCCCCATCCTGGAGATACAAACCCCCCAAAAAAACAACCAAACAAATCAGGTTTTGGATTCCGACTTACTGTCATTCATTCATTCATTCATTCATGCTAATTCCAGTAATCGAAAACAATCATGATGATAACAACAACAACAACAATGAGAAAAATGATATTGTATGCATGAACAAATCCCAACAACTTCCATCATCAAATCCCGTCTCACCAAGACCCCCCCCCCCCAGCCTTTTGCACCCAGCAGTAACCCACACAAGCCAGAATCCATCACAAATCCTGTCGTCATGAACTGTGGGCTGCTTCAGGGCTGTGTTGTGTTGGTGGAGTGCTGGAGGCAGGAGGGGGAGGGCTGGCTGCTCCTGTCACACTGGAACTCGGGGCCGGTAACTGCGCGGGGTTGGGGCTGGACTGGCTGGGCAAGGGGCTGGACTGGCTGGGCAAGGGGTTGCTGGTGGGCTGGGGCTGGGACAGAAACTGACCCCCTGATTTGAGAGATTCTAAGAGCTGGGCACACTCCAAGTCATCAGTGCCTGGGTTGGTGAGGGTGCTCGTGGCGGCAGCGACAGTGACAGTAGTCTCCTCTGTGTTGGCTGCAACCTCATCCATTTCCTCATCCTCATCATCCTCTTCTTCTTCCTCCTCCTCCTCTTCTTCTTCCTCATCCTCTTCAATATCTTCCTCATCTTCGATTTCCTCTTCATCCAAAACCTCATCCTCTCCACCTTCTTCCACCGCTGGCCTATCTTGCTCTTTTTCTTTTTCATCCGAGGCAGGTTCCTCTTCCTCCGCTTCATCTTCCTCCTCTTCCTCGTCATCATCAATCTCCATCACCTCCTCTTCCTTCTGAATGAGCATCACATCGTCGTCTTCCTCCTCCACTTTGTCCTTCTTCCCATCCTCTAGGACGGGCGGCGTTCCTTTATCCAGGGCCATCATGGCCTCGGCGGCCTCTGTCATTTTCTCCACCTCCCGCTTCCTTTCCTTGGCAGACGCGGCCACGGCCTCCACCACGTCCGAGATGGCCTTCTGCGCGGCCTCCCTCACGCTGGGAGAGCAGGGTGGGCTGGTCAAATCCTCCAAGGGTTCCACCTTGATGTCTCCCTCCTTCTTGACGGGGGGGCTGTCGGCGCTGTCCGTGGTGCTGTTGCTGCCAGTCTTGGAAGGAGAGCCGGCCGTGGCCTTGCTGCCTCCCTCCTGGCAGCTGAAACAGATGTAATCCTCATCCTCCCTCACCTCGTGCTTGGCCACACCAATGCACAGGTAGTGGAACCAAAGCTCGCAGCGATCACACTGAACCCAGTTCACCTCTTCACCTGAATTAATGGGACAGAAACATTCATTAAGTTTGAAAAATGGTTCTTAATCTACTTAGAATATGGTCGATAGAAAGATGTTTTATTACATTTTTATCGTTACTCCATTCTAATGTTATAGTAAAAACAATAATACATATACATAAAAAATACCAAACCAAACTGCTATAACTTGGAAACTACTGGTGTGAAATCATTAAAACGTTACACCATTGTCATTGATCCTCAACTAATGCTGACTGATTTACCACCATGAACGCAATATTTCGTGATGTCACTGCTTTGAGAGTAAATATAAAAATGCCGTTGTTGCAGTTTGATTGTTTATTTTGATGAAAGAAATAGACTTGGATATCTTGACTGAACCGTTACCCGAGACATGGGACATTTTGTGTCAAGCTTCGACAATGTCCCAGGCTTCAGTTTATAGGTATGGAAATAATAAATGCTGGGGTCACCAAGGAATAGGCCAGAGGTCGTAATCCAATTGTATTAATTACTTCCATTGGTATCAATTACTATGTCCAAAAAAGTTTGAGCAGACTGGTGTGACAGCACCGGTGTCTTCCCTACAATGCAGGTAACTGTTACTGTACTGTTACTGTGACTATTACTGTGACTATTACTGTTACTGTGACTGCTACTGTTACCGTGACTGTTACTTTTACTGTGACTATTACTTTTACTGTTACTGTGACTATTACTTTTACTGTGACTATTACTTTTACTGTTACTGTGACTATTACTTCTACTGTTACTATTACTGTGACTGTTACTTTTACTTTTACTGTGACTATTACTGTTACTGTGACTATTACTTTTACTGTTACTATTACTTTTACTGTTACTGTGACTATTACTGTTACTGTGACTATTACTTTTACTGTGACTATTACTTTTACTGTTACTATTACTTTTACTGTTACTGTGACTATTACTTTTACTGTGACTATTACTTTTACTGTTACTGTGACTATTACTGTTACTGTGACTATTACTTTTACTGTTACTGTGACTATTACTTTTATTGTTACTGTGACTATTACTGTTACTGTGACTATTACTTTTACTGTTACTGTGACTGTTACTTTTACTGTGACCGTTACCGTTACTGTTACCTGTGGGTTTCAAGCACTTGAAGGCTGAACAGTCCTCCTCATTGTCGTCGCTGTCGTTGTCCATCATGACTAGCTCCTCCTTCACCTTCTTTTCCTTCTTCACTTTGTTCTTCCTCTCCCTTATGCCCTTCCCCCCAGGCCCTGCCACGCCTCCGGGCCCCTCTGCCGCCTTGCCACCGCTGCCAGCCCCTGCCTTGGGCTGCCCTGGCGTGCCGTGTGGCGGGATGCAGGACACTTTCCTCTTCTTCTTCATTTTGGGCTTGGTCTCACCAGTACTGGTGTTGAGGTGGTTGCCACCGTCCTTCAGTTTTACTGCAAATGGAAAAGTTTATACATATATATATATATATATAGATATGTGCCTAGAGACTCTATAGACAGAGGATTGTGTCACATGCACAATGTACAGTATTATTAGATCCAAATTGCCCAAGACTGGTCCGGCTGGAAGAAGTTTGCTAGAGCCTTATGCTTTCCCCTCCCCCGTGGGGCCCAGAGGATTACCTGGGCCCAGAGGATTAACTGAGTGATCATCATATACAGAGAAAATATTCTAAAAAACCCAACAATCTAACACCTTAAGGGAAAAGCTTTGATCTCATGTGCAAAAGGAGTAGCACCATTAGCACATGTATGTCACATGTCCCCCACAAACTCAAAAAGGCTGCTAATTATTTTTTTGGGAAATAAATATATAACTGCGACTACTCCTATATGATTGTGAAACTCCCCCCCTCACCTTTCAAGAAGTCCTTTGTGTCCACTCCTCCACCACTACCACCACCACCATTGGAAGCAGTAGAAGAAGCAGCAGCAGCAGCATCCTTCTTTTTCATCTGTTTCTTCTTCTTCTTGACCACCGTCTCCAGCCCGTTCTCAGACTTGATTCGTTTTACAACCATGTCACCTGTACTATTATTCACTTCCGATCCCATCGCTGCCTTCTTACGTTTGAGTTTGGCCTTGACAACCCCTCCCTCTTTCTCCTTCTTTCTCATTTCCTTTTTCTCCTTTATTTTCTCGATAGTGCTTTGACTGTTTGACTGAAAGAAAAAAGAGGAGAGAAAAATAAAAACAGTGCTCAACATCATTCATCTCCCATGCATTCAATAATGTTGAACTTGAATGATCTCACACCTAACATTCAACGCCCTTTAGAACACCTGAAGGTTATCTAATAGGCAGCACCTCCAATTTATAGACCATCTGCGATAGGACTATATGGGAATGAGTCTTGAAAACTGGGAAGTATTGAGGAAAAAACACAAGTGTCACCACCGGGATTGAAACTCACGACATCTCAAACCAAAGACAGGTGACTTAACCACTACACCACTGGCTGCCCCTAAAACCAACATCCCAACCAGTCCAATGCAAAGTCAATGGCAAAGACATCAGCTCATTGTTACAGGCAAGTTATCCCAAACTTGTCGTCAGCCATTAACCTCAAAAAGGACTACGGCGAAATCCACTCTCACTCTTAAAAGTAAAGACTCTTTCTTACCTCCATCTCTGAGTAGCGGTTGGAGTCGGTGCGGTTGTAGCAGGCCTGCAGGATGCGCCAGATGTGCTGCGTCTCATCCAGCGACACCTCCAGCAAGTCTCCCTCCATCATCAGCTCCTCCAACTGAGCACGCTTGGTCTCGGCCACGTCCAGCAGAGGGGCCTCCATCATGGTTCTGGGAATCAGCGGAGACTTGCGCGGTGTCTTCCGCGGTGATCCATCTGTGCAAATGAATGATACAGTGGAATCAAATCATGATTTGCTGATGGCACGCATTACCTGTGTGGCTGCTATAAAACAATGTTGAGCTAAAACTAAAACTGAAAAAAGTCTCAAGAGTGCGACATTAATCAAAGCATTTAGTGTCATGATAACGTTTGCCTCTCTCTCTATGCATATGAGAATGAGATAGGAGAAGTTAGCAATGTAAAAAGGAGAGAGGAGATCTACAGTCTAGTTGATGACCTAGTGGGGCTCAGGCAATGAGGATGACGATAATGATGATGATATGAGGACAATGAGAATGATGATGATGATGATGATGATGATGATAGGTGATAAAATGGACTTACTGAGAGCACCTTTGGACACAGAGGAGTAGGCGTGTTCAGACGACATTCCCAGTGAGTTGGTGGGCGGGATGTCAATCTCTGCCCCGATGTCTTCCGACATGGGATTGGGGGCGGGCACCAGTGGCTGGGGTGCGGGGGACAAGGGTGACTCATCTCCGGGGATGGGAGAGCTGGGGTCGTCCGTGTTGACCCCCACGCTGGCCTCCTTGGAGGCGTCCCACTCCCCACCCCCTGCCGCCGCGGCACCAACAGCCACGGCCCCTTCCTTCTTGGCCACCAGCGTGTCACCGGCCTTGGGCTGCAGGGAGGCGGCCACGTGGCCCCCAAAGGCGCTCTGGGTGACAGAGGCCAGGTGGGGCTGCAGCTCCGGGTTGTTGGCCGCCTTCTGGAGCTCGGCATTGATGATCTTCTCCGTCTTCTCACGGGCAGCCTGCTCCACCATCCGCTGACTCATCACGCTCAGCTGTGCCATGGCAGACGCCATTTCATTGGACGTCAGGATGGAACGGGCTCGATCCTGCCAGAGGAAAAGACAAACAAATTTAGTTTCCCAACTTATAAGACTTTCTTCAATGCGCAATTGCCATTGATGTATACAAGTAAACAAGACATTATTGCATCGATAATCATCGGATGAAAACTAGTATTGATCCAATTCAATGGTTATCGGATGACGCTACATACTTTAATTAATGTAACTGTATCTGGTTCTCTTTGGTGTTTTAGCAACACATGAAGCCGACTTTAATTACACGTCTACCAAAATGTGTTGAACCATTTCCACTCAAATCCTTCAGTCCTCCCTGCATCCCCCAAGTGACAACATGCACAACTTTCGCCAAAAAGTACCAAAGAGTACTTTCAAGAATGACGAAGAAAATGTGGAGTCAACAAACAAAAATTCTTAAAGAGAGAACACAAGCAAGCTTAAACCTAAAATAATGACCACAACATTCTGTGAGGAAGGAAGGAAGAAAGGAAGGAAGAAAGGAAGGAAGAAAGGAAGGAAGGAAGGAAGGAAGGAAGGAAGGGAGGAAGGAAGGAAGGAAGGAAGGAAGGAAGGAAGGAAGGAAGTGCTTTTGTTCTGCTGGTTCTTCCTTTAACACCAACAATTATTGAACTAATGTAAGTGGAAACCGTGTTGCCTCCAGCCCCAGTGTGCATACCTGCCAAGCCATGGCCCTCTCCGTCAAACACTGCAGAGCCTCCCCCTCCGACATCCTGACAGGAAGTTTCTGTAAGGACACCAGCAACGACAGGATGGTCTCCAAGCGTGGACGTCTGGACCTCAGACACAGCGGACACAGAAACTTCATCTCTTTGGTGGCCTGTGGCGGGGAACGATAACAAACCAATCAAATCACTCGCTCATTTGAAATCATCAGCACTTACAAAAGTACCTAATCAGTAAGACTCCCAAGACAATGAACATTTTTTTTTTAATTAATAAATAAATAACAAGACAGGACAAGTTTAAAGTTTTGAAACTGGATAAAAAGCATGGAGGGTGGTCACGAGAAGAAGACAAGGGGGTGGACAATCCTTTGAGGAAAATGACATATCACTTTGTGAACTGAATTGTCTGTAGATGTCTGTCTATGATGTATATCTATCAGTGTGATAAGACGATAAGACCAGCCAGTGCCATAGCTAGTCACACCATCTGCTGCAGGAAAGGACGTGGAGACCCGGTCACTTTTCAATGACTGACCGCTATTGCCATCGTGGTCTTTATCTCACAGCAATTTCATTGGTTTGGGGTGTTTCAAGTCACATTAGAAACATGAGCACTGTTATATTTTGCTTTTATGTACTTGGTTAACAGTAAAATGAAAAAACCCCAAAAAAACAACCAAACAAACAAACATTTCAACCGATTACACCTATGCGACTGTGCTCTTAGATGAAGACATTTATACATAAAAAGTACTCATGGTCAGAGAATACCCTAAAACTGAATGAAAACATTATATTTAACGATCACAGACGGATTGTGCAATGGTTCTCACCTGCATGATGGCTGCCTGGGACGTTTTGTTTTTCATGTTAGCAGACTTGGGGAAGGATACACAGGTACCTGGATGGTGAAAATAGTCCCACAAAAAAAAATGGATGAAGACGTATTGATATGACTAGAAGATAGAAAAGATCATTACATTACAGCCTTAGTTTTGTCTGTAAAAAATTCCACAACAATGGTAAACATATCTCTAACAGAAGCAGTAGTAGTAGTAGCCATGACAACAAGACAGACGCAGACACACCACTCACCATGGAACCAGTCCTTGGCCATGACAACAACACATACGCAGACACACCACTCACCATGGAACCAGTCCTTGGCCATGACAACAACACAGACGCAGACACACCACTCACCATGGAACCAGTCCTTGCACAATTCACACTGCAGCATGAAGCCAGAGGCTGGTTTACGACACACACAGAATTTGGCGTCACTGTCGTGTCGTTTCTCCATGTTCCGCGTGCGCAGGTCACGCATAAGCTCCACCTCCTTCACCTCCCCCATTTTGAATGCTGCCACTTGGGTGAGGATTGACTGTTTGAATTGGGAAGAGAAGAGAAAACAATAAATCACAGCATCCTTTCTTGCACCTACCACCACTGTACATTCCAATGATCAAAGATGGGTTTTTTTAACAGCATTTGGATTTAAATCAAACTTCAATTTTTTCTATGCATATTAATATTAGTTCACATACAGTATGTGTGTTTTAACACTTTACACAAGACATGAAGTTGAGCCATAAAGTGATTGGATGAGACAGAGCGTTAGTGAGCCGTGAAAACTCAAGACGTTTTGAGAACGAAAAAAAGTTTCCTTCCGTCCATTGGGTGTTGAACACACGACTTCTTGAACCAATTGCTACACCACTATACACTGACTCAACCATACACACTCTTGATTCAATCAAAGAGGTGAATACTTTCAATAAAAGACTACCAAGATTTCACCAGTAGACAACCCCCAAAAAACCCTGTTGCATTCTTTTCAAACGGTCGTGTCTACTCACAACGCCTGATGCCTTTCCATCATCACTGGTGTAATCTGTGTTTGCTTCTGTATTTTCCGTCTTCTCTGCCTCTTTCTGGCGTCTTTTCTTGCACCTACCACCACTGTACATTCCAATGTCTGCTCTTGGAGACAGGATCTGAAATGGTCCATGCAGAGTAATCCAAAATTGAACAACAAAGGAATAGTATTGTCAAGGAACCTCATCATAACTTTGCTAAGCATTGACATATTAATTCTTATCATGTCAACCTCAACCAAGACATTATTAATACAGGACACGTACCCGAGATAAACACAAAGGCATTCGGGTCCTAGGACTTCAATTAACAGACTTGTTATAGAGAGACGAACACGTTACTTATTCATTACCATTCTCAAATGACCTCAGATCGTTTGAATTAGCCCACAACAATAAATGTGTAGAAAGTGTAATCGATCATTTTATGCCAATATAACAAGTAGGTTTATTGAGGAACCTTATGCCTTTGGTACATGTTCTGTATTATGAACTTCTCTACTTCAATTAATAGAATCTAATATAATAATAATAATAATAACAATAATATAAAGCAATTCTAAAGTGGTTGCGCTGTGTCTCAAAATGTTTAACTGACTTAGATTAAATGATCACACAACAGATGATTAATCGTAAAGTAAAGATGGAAGTTAAGTTTTAGATTGAAAAATCCCCAGATTTTCTGAACAGAAAGAGAGAGAAAGATGAAAGAGAGAGAGGAGAGGGGGGTGGGGTGGGTGTGATGGTGTGTACTTTCATACCTGTTGGCAGCTCAGGTAAACTACACCTGTGACCTATAGCCACCAGTAACGGGTCCGTCCAGGTGATTGACAGACAAGCTGTCTGTCTGACCGGCGGTCAATCCTCCTATGGTGATTGAAAGGGCTGGAGATGTCTACCTGGCTAAGTGACTGCTTGACAACACTTGGACTGTGTCTATTTGTTTGGTTGGTTTATTGATCGGGGCTTTTTTTTGGTGGTTTGTTTGTTTGGGTTGGTTGGTTGGTTGGTTTATTATAGTGTGAATGAAAGTAGTCCCTCCTTTTTTGTTTGTTTATTTGGTTGGTTGGTTTATAGTGTGAATGAATAGAAGTATACCCTTCAAACACCTGCCCATTCCTCTTCTTGTTATTCCTTACTTAATGTGACGTGTGAAAAAAGAGAGAGAGAGAGAGAGAGAGAGAGAGAGAGAGAGAGAGAGAGAGAGAGAGAGAGAGAGAGAGAGAGAG
>JAUELJ010105376.1:0-11118 GCA_031471255.1 Dryodora glandiformis
GCAATTACAATTTATTAAAGCTATCCTTACACTGCAATGCGGTACACAAAGGAAATTTGATAAAGAAAGAAAGAAAGAAAGCATAACTGGAAGCTTTGAAACTAATTCATTTAATGGCTTTTCCCATTATACATGGCCCTCCTTCCATTTGTCATTTAGTATGAACTGTCATTGCTGTGTTCTAACTGTCATTGCTGTGTTCTGAAAAGGTTGTTTGATATTAATATTAATATCATAACTATTGAACTTGGGCGAGCCAGTGGTGTAGTGGTTAAGTCACTCGCATTTGGTTGGAGAGGTCGAAGGTTCAGATCCTGGTGGTGACACTGTGTGTGTTTTTTTCCCTCGAGATCTTTGAGTTTTCAAGGAGGCTCAATCCCACACAGTCCAATCTTATCTATCGCAGACGGACTTTAAATCGGATCTAAGTACCGTACCACCTTTTAGATAAATAATCTTCACGTGTTGAAAAAAGGGGCGTTAAACAACAAACAAAACCAACCCAAGTATTGAACGTGTAACTTTTAAAGAAGAGAAAGTCGTCAGATGGGAAACAATGGAGACATTGTGTTTATAATGTCTAAACCTGATACCACAAGGATACTTGATAAAGAAAGAAAGAAAGTAACTTTTCTGACACCACAAGGATACTTGATAAAGAAAGAAAGAAAGTAACTTTTCTGACACCGCATGGTACAAAAGGTTACTTGATAAAGAAAGAAAGAAAGTAACTTTTCTGACACCACAAGGTTACTTGATAAATTAAGAAAGAAAGTAACTTTTCTGACACCGCAAGGTACAAAAGGTTACTTGATAAAGAAAGAAAGAAAGTAACTTTTCTGACACCGCAAGGTTACTTGATAAAGAAAGAAAGAAAGTAATTTTTGATATAGCATCTCACCTGTGTATATTTGGTGTCCGAGGATTTTACTGGACACTTGACCACAGGACTTTTGGCCGAAGACATCGAAGGGTCAGGGTGCGGAATTCCAAAGTCTAGCCTTGTCGCAGCCTGTCTATGACCTTGAGTTTGACCTTGACCTCCTGAATACGATGGCGATGATGATTTATTGACGTAGTATTGGCTGGGCAGCGCTGATTGGCTCGGGGAGTTTTGCCAGAATCCCGTCGTCCGACTATCCCATTGGTCGAATTTGAATTTGGGAAGTCTCTTTTCATTGGACGCCGGCCCCGGCGACAGTGCCGCCGGGGCTGTGACGACTATTGTCGGTTCCTTGCGTAGGAGACATCGAAGCTCTTGCGTCGTGTGAGGTCGAGGACGATTTGCTGGGGTGGAGGAAACGTTTGACGAAGTTTTCATTCCTGGACTTGGGAACTGATTTGGATGCAGTGGTGACGGAATGAGACTGAATGGTGAGAAAGAAGACGATGTTGCTACTGACGCTGTCGTTGTGGCTATCGTTGTCGTTGTTGGCTGTGGTCGTGGTCGTGGTCGTGGCTGAGGCGGATGTGGATGTGGTTGTGGTTGTGGTTGTTGTGGATGTGGTGGTGTGGACGACGGTGACGGAAAGGATCGGTGGAAGAGTCTACGATTGGTCGTATCCCCGTCAGACCGTCGTTTCTCTCTTCCAGGTGAATTGGAGACGAACGGTTGACACACTCGTCCTATCCAAGGCTGCGATTGGTCAGAGATATGACCTTGAACTTGAGCTTGACTTTTCCCTTTCCCTCGACATTGACCTTGACATTGACCTTGACCATGACCTTGAACATTACCATGATCTTGACCATGATCTTGACCTAGACCTTGATCATGACCTTGACCTCGACCTTGACACGTGACCTGCGATGCGATTGGTGAGTTTGATATAATTTGTGACGTAGACGATGACGTCGTCACTTTGACTTTGAGTCCCGTGGTTTGATTGGTCGACGGGGCATTATCTGACTGCGACCGCTCAGGGGAGCTAAGCCAAGGCCTGTAAATGGTCGGTTTTGGTGACGCTATGGAAGAACCCATCTTTGTTTTTGCTGCTGATGCGGATGCCGATGCGGATGCCGATGCTACTACAACCACCGCTTCTACTTCTGCTGCTGCTGGTGACGGTGATGATAATGATGCTGCTGTTGCTGCTGCTGCTGCTGCTGCGGCTGCTGTTGCTGCTGCTGTTGCTGCTGCTGCTGCTGCGGCTGCTGCTGCTGTTACTGCTGTAGTTTTAGAATATTCTGCAGACACACCGCACATTTTATTCGGTGATTGTTTCGGCGTCTTCTCTCTCAAACCCACCAAAACTCCTCGTGTTTCGGGAATCGCGCCGACGTTGATCATAATTTTGTTCTTCTTTTCTTTCGCCGTCAAATTCGAACGTTGCAACGTCATACGGGCGTCAGAAGGGGTGTGCCCGTACGTGACGTCATGTGTGCTACAAGGTCCGAGGTTCGAATCCCATCGTGTGATGGTGTTATGGTGGGAGGGTGTCGACACGTTTGTGCTATCGATGGAGGTTGCTGTTGCTGTTGCTGTTGCTGTTCCTGTTGTTGTTGTTGCTGACGATGATGGTGATGATGATGATGACGACGATGACGAAACGGCACATGATGACGCAATCATGGACGAAGAAGCCAAAGAAAATTGGGACCCCTTTGTAAGGAGCCCATCTCCGTACGACACTGCGTGTGACTTTGAACCCTGGACACTCTCTCCTGTCTTTGGCTGTGGCGCTATATCAGGTGTGTCCATTGACGAATGTAACACAGAGCGGCATTGTATGGGGGTGGGGGTGGGGGTTGTGGTGTCTGTGCACATTCTCTGACCATAGTTATCATTGGTGTGTCCGAATTGAACAACAGGAGGAAATGCGTCACTACTTGAAAATGTGTTACTTCCTGTGTTACTACTTGGAAATTTCTCACTACTAGGAAATATGTTACTAATTGGAAAAGTGTTACTGATTGGAATTGTGTTACTACATGTGTTACATTTGTTTATCGTAACTTCGTCAAGAAGGAGTGGTTTTGGGAGGGCGATGCTGGTAACAGAATGCAGTGAAGGATCCCTTGGTTGGAATGTAAGGTTCACACGAGGTTCATGCTTTGGCTGTATTTGTCCCATATAGTCTTGGCGCTTGGTTTTGACAGAACTTGGAGAAAACGAAGAAGAAGAAGAAGAAGAAGAGGTTGGTATTGTCCGTAGCAGCGCCAGGAGATTACTCTGAGAGTCGGCAATAGTGTGCTGTGAATTGTAATGGTGATGATGCGACGAAATGTCGTGGCTGTTTTCGGACCGATTAGGCGAAGTGTGCTCCATGGCGGGTGATGAGTCGGTTAGGAGTGACCTGTTGTTGTTGTTGTTGTTGTTGTTGTTGTTGTTGTTGTTATTGTTGTTGTTGTTGAAGGGAGAAAGCGTACTGGGTAGATTAATTGTCTTCCCTTGGCAGCTTTGGCTGTTGTGGTGGAGGTTGTTGATCTTCCTCTGAGGTGATCCGGTAATGTCTTCTATGCAATGGACAACGAATTCTGGAGGTTTTCGTTGTGGTGGGTGTTGTTGTTGTTGTTGTTGTTGTGGTGGTTGTTGTTGTTGCTGCCCAAATCGACGAATGTTTTTTTCACCAACGGATAAACACTGAATAACTCCATCAACATCATCATTATCACCATCATCACCATCATCATCGTGAATATCATGAACAGGATTGTTATCATCAAAATAAACATCGCCATTATTTACCTTCCCTTTAAGACACATTTTGTTCGTGGAATCTCGGTTTCCTCTCAACTCTTTCCTCAAATCATCGTCGCCATCTTCATTATCATCACCAAAGCCGTCAACTTCATCAAAACCATCATCGTCGTCATCATCGTCTTCACCTTGACATAGATTATTTTCATCCAGAGAATTTGAAGATGTCTCCATTGACACCTCAGCATTCCACGGCCGCTCTTTTAAAATCGACCCGTTCAACATTTGCATTCCTACGTTGTCTCTATCCAACAAGATCTCATCCTCCTCCTCCTCCTCCTCCTCCTCCTCCTCTTCCTCCTCCTCTTCCTTCACCCTCATTCTCTTCTCCTCCGTCTTCTCCTCCTTCTCCTTCCCTACCTTATCACCTCGACGACAGTTTCCACCACCCCCGAGACAACAACGACCCACGTCGCCACCGCCGCCACCACCACCGCCGCCACAACCACCACCACCACAACCACCAACGCCGCCACCACCGCCACCACCCTCAACCATCAGTACACCACCAACTCGATGCACAACCTTCTCTTCTCTCTCAGTCTCAGTCATCGTATAGAGACGCCCCCTTGTCTTCGAGCAAGAACCATCCCTCCTTCCAACTTTCGATTTAACAAAATCTTGCTTTGGCGTCCGGCCTGCAAAATCGTGTTGGTCCAGATCCTCGTCCTCACAGCAAATCTCGGTGGTTTCAAATTTTTCAGACACGTGTTTGTACGTCGTGGTGATTTTTGCTGCACCCATTTTTTTCTTCACAACGCCTCTTTGACTTTCACGCAAATTGTGTGGGTGGTTTTCTTTTCTGGGCGATCCGCGTTCATTGCAATGAAATATTGCATCACGATTAAAATAATCGCTTTTGATTTCATCGTATTGAGAAAGTCTGTGTCTGTGACTGTGACTGTGACATTCTGTGATTGGGTTCAGACTATTTTTTGGGGTTTGTCCGTCGGAGAATAGAACGTGTGTCTTCTGCGCGCTTTTTTTCCCGTCCTGCTGGCAATTCACAGATAATTCAGTGGATGTGAAGACATTAATTGAATCGCACTCACTATTATTAACAACATTGTATAAAATATTCTCCTTTTTCTTTTTTTTACCAAGCCTTTGCTTCGGGTGGGTGCCAAGGTGAGAAGGCGTACGTGCGTTGGCCGTTGTTGGTGTTTGTCTGGGTGACGTCATCCTCTCCAACCGATGACTACTTCCGGTTCCGGTTGCGCACGTTTGGAGACTTGCACTGGTCCGATGTTGATCCCAGTCACCCACCAGTCCGTGCCAAAGGTCAGATTCGTCTCTGTCACCCAGTCCGTGCCAAAGGTCAGATTCTTCGTCTCTGTCGCCGCCTGCGCTTACCCCGACTCCGACATATTTCGACCTCATTCGTTCGCCACTGTCTCCGTCGACTTCGTCATCGAATACGTCACTGCGCCACCGTGGAGGCAGAGGCCAATATCCTCTGGAAAGGATGACGCCTCTTCCTCCTCCTCCTCCTCCTCCTCCTCCTCCTCCTCCTCCTCCTTCTCCTCCTCCTCCTTCTTTTCCTCCTCCTCCTCCTCCTCCTCCTCCTCCTCCTCCTCCTCTTCCTCCACCTCCCCTCACCCCGTGGTGGTCGTTGTTGTCGTCGTCATCGTTATCGTTATTGTTGTTGCTGCTGTTGTTGGGTACACAATCACCGCGGAGAGAGGTCACGTCGAATCCGCCCACGTCACTACTCTCTACGTCACTTCCGCCTTCGTCACAACTCATCGACGACCCGGAGAGGTCTTTGGGGTCGATGTATATGACGTCAGTGCACGCTTTCGTCACCACCGTGTTTGGGGAATTCCCCCCGCTAATGCTACTCCAGTTACCGTGGTTGCTGTACGCCGGTTTGTTCTGGAAAGTTCTAGACATAGACTGATGACCAAAACTTCTAGAACTAGAACTGACATTTCTAGAACCAGCGCGATTGCCAGTATTGAAATCGTCACGATAATTATTATCATCTTCGTCACCATCGTCGTCGTCATCGTCGTCGTCTTCATCTCTTTCGACGACAATCTCATCGTCTCCTATGTCCAATATTTCTTCGGGCTGAATGGACACCGTGAGGTTTCCTCGACGACTCGTCGTGTTAATGACATGGCTCTCTAGCTTCCGGTTGTTCCGGTTCCGGTTCTGGTTTCGGTTTCGGTTCGTCTCACAAGAACCATCCGGGTTGTCGTTGAAGATGGTATTGTGTCCCTGGGATTCAAATAAACGGACACTGGCAGTGGCAGTGGTCTGATTCCTAAGACCTTGTTGAGCTTGGTGGTGATGATGATTATTTGGTGTTCTGTTTGAGTTTGAGGGTTGAAGCTGGGGATTCTGGTGTTGCTGGTTCTGCTGGTACTGGTTATGTTCCTGGGACTCCAACAAACTGACACTGGAAGTGGTGTGATTCCTAATACCTTCTTCAGCTTCGTGATGTTTATTTTGTGTTCTGTTTGACGCTTGAAGTTGGGGGTGGTGTTGGTGGTGCTGCTGGTACTGGTGGTGCTGGTTATGGTGGTGGTGGTGTGTGTGTTGGTGGTTTTGTATAGACGGAAGGTGTGTGTGTTGTGTTGTTCGGCCTTGAGAGAAATCTGGAATAATTTGGTGCTGTCTGTGTTTCGTGGTGATGATAGGGTCAAGGTCATCGTGAACGTGAAGGTTGTTTCGTAATGTCTCTGTGATGTTCCCAAACACGTTGGTGGCGGAAGAAGGGAGAGAAGGAGGAGGATGGGGTGGAAGAGGACGAGGATGAGGGGGGTGAGGAGAGGAGCGAGGGGGATAAGGACGAGGATCAGGATGAGGAGGGGTGTTTGTCGTGTATATCGCGTGGTCGTTTCGTTGGTGTGGGGAGTGAAAATTGGAAGAAGAAGAAGAGGAAGAATGTGGAGATTGTGGAGAAGAATAATGTGCAGATTGATGTGACGTGATGTGATTTTGTTGTTGTTGTTGTTGTTGTTGTTGTTGTTGTTCTTGTTGTTGATGAAACGTTGAATGTCTAGATGATGAGGTTCTCATATGGAACGAAGACATGTGTTGTTGATGTTGCTGTTGTTGCTGTTGTTGTTGTTGTTGTTGTTGTTGTTGTTGTTGTTGCTGATGACGATAGAAATGGATATCGCCATAGTCTTCACGACAAATGTGCGTGACGTCATCGTCGTACTCCATGACGTCATCGTCGTAATCACCGTCAACTT
This sequence comes from Dryodora glandiformis, assembly GCA_031471255.1. NCBI lineage: Eukaryota > Metazoa > Ctenophora > Tentaculata > Cydippida > Dryodoridae > Dryodora > Dryodora glandiformis. The sequence goes on from JAUELJ010105376.1 coordinate 6,907, forward strand.
CGTCTTGGTGCCGTCCGGAAGTTGACACGTCGTCGGGAAAAATAAACTCAGACCTGTTGTACAAGGGGCCATCACTTGTATCGAAAATCTCCGAACTTTTCAAAGCATTTCCATTACAAAGATGCTTGGGAACTATTTTGGTGTCGTTGTTGTCCTGTTTTACTGCCGTCATCATCATCATCGTCATCATCATTTTTTCTTCTTCTTCTTCTTCTTCTTCCCCTTCCCCTTCGTTTTTTCTTTTACTTTTATTATTATTACTCTTACTTTCGATTTTGAGAGGAGATGATGTCCCAGCAGCAGGCATTGGAGATTGATGATGGTGGTGCTGCCTTGGTCTGGGGTCCCCTTCTTCTCCGCGAAGTTCAGCATTAGATCCGCATGAGGAAGCGACGACTAAATGTTGGTAACCGCTGGCGTGGTTGGTTTGGTTGGTTTGGTTGGTTTGGTTGGTTTGGTTGGTTTGGTTGGTTTGGTTGGTTTGGTTGGTTTGGTTGGTTTGGTTGGTTTGGTTGGTTTGGTTGGTTTGGTTGGTTTGGTGGTGGTTTTGTGTTTGATTTTGTGAAATAGATTTGGAAAGTCCACAGTTTCTGACGTCCATGAACAATTGTTGTTGTTCATCGTTCATCCTCAAGGGTGACAGCACTCCGTGGCAGATTCTGGATTTCCCCGGGGACGACATTTTGGCGGGAGATGATGATGATGATGATGATGATGATGATGATGATGAGAGGACAACACTGACATTATCGACGCGCATCCCGGAATAACTTTGTTCTCGGATAACAGTTTGACAAGAATGTGTCGTTTTTTCGATGCAAGGATTGTTGCGTTGGTATGATAATTTGGAATTCGCTTTATCCGGAGTGAAATTATGTTGGGGTGAAGAAATTTTGATGATATTATTATTAGTGTTTCGATTATTATTACGGCTTGGACTTCGACTCGGACTTAGATTTAGACTTCGACTGTTGAAGGTGTGGCTGGCTTGAGGTTTGATCATGACGTCACTGATGTGTTGTTTCGGGGAGAGTGTGTCCAAGGTTTTAGTTTTTGTTTTTTTCTCCAACGGGCGGCAAATGTTTATGGGGCGTTTTGTGTTTTGGGGGAAATCTGAGTTGGTCGTGTTTTGTTTGCGTCTTTTGGGCGAATTCGGTGTATTGGTGTCCGGGAATGAGCCGACGAGGTGTGTGTCCGAGGAGAAAAGGTTCTGGATTCGTGGGTCTTTCTCCGACAGGGGGCGCTTGGAGTCGCAGGCCGTCACGTGGGTACGGTGGTCTGAGCCAAGGTCAAGGTCATGGCAAGGGCTGTTGGTGTTGGTGTTGGTGTTGGTGTTGGTGTTGGTGGTGGTGGGGGTGGGGGTGGTGGTTGGGGTGGTTGTGGTGATGTCATTGAGTCGTTGTCTGTGGGTCATTGGGGATCGTTGGTAACGTAGCGGTGAGTTGACTCGTGGTGACTCGGGGGTCTGGGGTGATCGTGATCGTGTTAGCGACTGTTGTTGTTGCTGTTGCTGTTGCTGTTGCTGTTGCTGTTGCTGTTGCTGTTGCTGTTGCTGTTGCTGTTGCTGTTGCTGTTGTTGTTGCTGTTGCTGTTGCTGTTGTTGGGCTGGTTGCTGTTGTGGTACCAATTGTATTGGCGATTGTTGTTGTTGTTGTTCTCGTTGCAGTCGTTGTGGCAATGGTAGTTGTTGTTGCTGAGGTTGATGCTGCTGTATCTCTCGTCTTCGTTGTTGTTGCTGCTGTTGTTGTTTTTGGGGTGATAATGATAATGATGATGATGACGATGATGAAGAGTTGAAGTCAAAGTGTTCAGAATGTTTCAATCTTTCAATAACAGGAGATCTAGGTGTGTTGTTGTAGACAAGCTGCTGATAATGTAGTTGTTGTTGTTGTTGTTGCTGGTGGTAGGGATGCAGCTGTTGCTGCTGCTGCTGTTGATGTTGCTGTTGCTGCTGGATATCCTGCTGCATGTGATGATGATGATGATGATGATTGTACTGGTGGTCGTGGGGGTGATCACGACCGTTAATGATACTTTGTTTGGCGTCCAGTTGTGATGCTGGAAACGTGGTGATATTCTCAATTCTGTGATGGGGATTGGGATTGTGATTGCAATTAGCAGTGACTGTGGCAGTGGTTGTCGGCTGTTCAGTGGCTGTGGCAGTGGTTGTCGTCCTCTCCCTCTTGATCTTCCATTTGGGCGGGTCTTGCAGTTTGAAGACTGGGGGTGACATATCTTCCACCACTTCCACCTCTTCCAGCTCTTCCACCTCTTCCACCTTTTCAATCTCGTCAACTTCTTTTATCTCTTCGCAGCCTGAAATACAATAGTGTGTTCATTGTTCAATCATGAATGAAAGAAAAAGAAACATCAAGAAAATGATTGACACAGATTGAAAAAAAAAATTAAATAAAAGATAATAACAAAAAAAGGAAAAAGAACCGACAGAGATATAAAATGTGTTTAAAAGACGGCACCTCTGATTTATAGTCTGTCTGCATTGGTACCCTTTGGGAACAAATTAATTGAGTCTTGAATGAACGTTGTTCAGTTCTACCACTGGAATTTGAATACAGACAGACAGACAGATAGACAGACAGACAGACAGACAGACAGACAGATAGACAGACAGACAGACAGACAGACAGATAGACAGACAGAGAGACAGACAGACAGCCAGACATACAGATTGACAGACAGACAGACAGACATATAGACAGACAGAGAGACAGACAGACAGACAGACAGACAGAGAGGCAGACAGGCAGACAGACAGGCAGGCAGACAGACAGACAGACAGACAGACAGGCAGGCAGACAGACATACAGATATATATATATATAGACATATAGATAGACAGACAGAAAGACAAACAGGCAGGGAGACAGACAGATAAACAGAAAGACAGACAGACAGACATACAGACAGGCAGACAGACAGACATACAGACAGACAGACAGACATACAGATAAACAGAAAGACAGACAGACAAAAATACAGACAAGCAGACAGACAGACAGACAGAGAGACAAACAGACAGACAGACCGACAGACAGATAGAGAAACAGACAGAGAGACAGACAGATAACAGACAGAGAGACATACACCCAGGCAGACAGACAGACAGACAGACAGACAGACAGACAGACAGACCGACACACAGATAGACAGACAGACAGAGAGACAAACAGATAAACAGACAGAGAGACATACACCCAGGCAGACAAACAGACAGACAGACAGACCGACAGACAGAGAGGCAGACAAAAAGACAGACATAGAGACAGACCGACAGACAGAGAGACAGACCGACCGACATACAGACAGATAGAAAGACAGACAGACAGACAGAGAGACGGAAAGACAGATAAAGAAACAAATAAACAAACAACCAAAATAAATTGACCAAAATAAATCCTCCCAAACCTGCTCGAGCCTCGGCTGCCTCTTTCATCCTCCTGACGATTTCCTGGAATGCCGTCTCGGTGACGTCATCAGAGAACTCGAACGAAACCGTCTTCCGGATAGGGGAAACGCCGTCTTTCGGCGGAAGTGACGTGGTGAACACTCGCGCTATTGAAATGCCGGCGGCAGTGGCGGCAGCTGTGGCGATGGTGGAGGAGGTGGTGGAGGAAGAGGTGGGGGAGGAGGTGGATAGTACGTCATCGGGAGTCCTGGGGATTTTGATCCTCAGCTGTTTGGTGAGGGGGACCGTTGGTGGTGTAGAGGTTTGGGCTCTTCTGAGTGTAGGCGTTCGTGTGGAGGCGGTGGTCGAGGGTTGGAGACCGATGTCCATTGCAACGCTGTGCGTGGGTGACGCTGTTATTGTTGTTGCTGTTGTTGGTGTGATTATAATTTCACCTGTAATTAAAGGCAAGGTGGAAAAATAAGATGAGGTAAGATAGGATAAATCAGATAAAATTAGGTAAGATAAGAGAGATAATGTAAGATAAGATAAGACAAGATATGATAAGATAGATAAGTTAAGATAAGGTAAGATAAGATATACATCCTTTTTTTTAACAAAGGTGAGATTATCAATGAAATTCAATTCCTTTTACAGAACAGACAGAGTTCTCTCCTTGAGTTACTGTCCCCAGTTTGCCATCATACATACCATCATCATCATCATCAGCATAATCATCATCATCATCATCATCATCATCATCATCATCATCATCATCATCATCATCATCATCATCATCATCATCA
>JAUELJ010106487.1:0-11118 GCA_031471255.1 Dryodora glandiformis
TGCCCCTCACTTCTCGCTTGTCGCAGGCGCGTGGTAGGGGAGTGTGTTTGTGAAATAGTTTGTGTGAGAGAGGCGAGTGAGAGAGACTCAGTTCTTGATTTGGATGTATTAAGTGGTCTGGATGAAGATATGGATCACAAAAGCAAGTCGAAACCAAGTTGACCTAATTAACTGGATATCCAAGTCGGGAGAGATAACTGGTTAACCAAATCCGAATCTGGACTCTCGCCCAGCTCTAAATTTTTTACCGTCCTTTGTGTACATAAGTACTCAGTTCTTCTAGATAACAAGTTACCCCCGATAGATTCAGTCCCACAATGCACTGAATGGGAGGATCGCCATATTGGTCCAGCTCTGTCAGAGTCACCAACCCTTCCCGAAGAAAAAGGGAGTCTTGACAGAAGACAAAGAGAAGGGAAGGACGGTGTTCATTCATTGATTTGTGAATAACACTAACACTTAATTAGTTGTCATTCTCATGTATACCAATAAAGAAATAAAGTGCTGTAGCCCTGGTGAATCCACTTCAAAGTTTACTGACAACTGGGAGAAGCATGCCACATGGGCAGACACTGGTTTTATTCAAAACATCAAACAAAAGTAGACCCTGTAGACTCAACTATAGGCACCACACCTTCAAATTACCTACTTATATAAATAGATGTAAATCTGAGATATCCTTCACCACAAAGTAAAGGCCTTGTTTGGTAACAGATCTGGTTAAAGAAAGACAGAAAAACTCCCACCAAAATCACAGTAAAAATGTTGTTGAAAGAGAGCACATCAACTCAATATAGGTCATACATCAGATAGCACTGGGAAATCGTAAGATGACAGGATTAATCAAACAAACAGAAGTGGGTCCTACCACTACCATAGGCGCCCGCCAACCACCCGTGTATGTACATGAAAATGGAATGAAAATTCAAATCACAGGCAAAAATACATCAAGATATAAATAACTGAGATTCTTATAATGTTGTGATTAATTATCATCGAAACACGGCGCAGCGAAATATATCTGCTGAGACAATTTATCATTATCATCATCTGTCATTATAATATCATATCATTAATTCATATCACGTTATATCATCAATTTCTATCATCACAAGGGGATAAAATAAACTCCCAAAACAACATAAACCCGCTCAAAACTTTGAAGATGGATTGTCAGTCAGAATTCTGTTGTGAGGAAATGTCATGTTTCCACTACATTGCCTCAAAAGGTTTCATACTACTATATATTAAAGTAAGTCATAAAAATAAAAAGTGACACACAATCTGCGTTCATAGACAGTGATAGTAATAATAATAACATCAACACTAAGTAACAAAGGCCAACGTCAGTGCATAAAAAATTCTCTAATGAACATAAGTGTTAATAAGTGTTTATTTTTGTATAATTTAAATTGATAATTTCAAACACGTAATCTGCTTTTAAAAAGTTACGTCTACATTACCTACAATACCCTGAAGGCTTATCGGCTAAAGCCAAATTTGAACTACAACAAGGCAGACTAAACAAAACTGGACACTGTTTAATATCAGGTATTTATTTAGATAATTGTTGAAAATAAATTTGTTTGTTGAAAGAGAGTACACTGACAAAATATAGATCATACAGCACTGGAAAATAGTAAGATAACAGGATTAGACTAAAGAATAAACAGGAGTAGACCCTACCAGAGGCGCCCACCAACCACCCACTATTTAGATGATAAAGGAACAAAATTAGGTATGGTGAATAGAAAATCACTGAACAAGGACCAGTGGAGAAGGTTAATTCTTGCATAAAGCTACATCGAAAGCTGTAATAATCAAGACAACCGGGAAGGAAAGAACGAAGGAGAAGCCAAAGTTCATTAGGTCAAGAATAAGACAGAGGCGATAATATAAGTGGCTGTCGTTGTAGTAATTGGGGTTCCGTGGATTGGTTAATTGGCTTTGTTGTATGAACCCAACTTATATCTATGCATTGGTCTTACTGTGATATTTTTATTTTCATTCATTGTCATTTTACTGAAACTGTATTTGAAATTGCCCCTAGGGGGTGAATACTTTATTTGAATTAAATTGAATTGAATTGGATTTGACTGCCTCTGACAAGTTTACCAGCTGTGAAAAGATCAACTCTCTGTATACCCTCAAAAACTCTTGATTGTTCCAATCGCTTTGATTTTTGATAGCCACAAATTGGTCCATCCCTGTCAGATACAGACATTAATATACATGAAAATGTTTACATTTTTTAAAACAATCAAAACAATCAATGAGGAAATATATACCATAAATACACAAAAAATATAAAACAATACAATCATTGCAGATTATGTGGAAAAGACACAAAAGGCACTTGGCTATGGCAAATCAAGATTAGAGTCGGAGTCGTACATCGGAAACATTCAATTTTGTTCACTGAAAAATCATCAATATTCAATCAGATCAAGCTACTACTTAATCAAACAAATGAGTAAGGTTGTAAAAATAAAAAACCCCAAAACACCAACACAGGGAAACGATAAATAACAGAGTATGCAAGTCAGGCAAATTGCATTCAATACAAGTAGGTACAATAAATGATCAAATCATAAAGGCAGGCATACAATACCTAGAATGCAATCGCACATGATACACATCGTACAAGCAGATGGTCACACGAATATTTAGGCTAAACAAATGATAAAATTGAACAAGCAGGCCTAATTATGCACACAATTAAACAGGCAGAGGTTCAAAGTTTTAAGTTTAATACCCTCTGCAACGCATGAAGGTTATTCAAAAGGTAGCACCTCCGATTCATAGTCTGTCTGTGATAGGACCGTGTGGGACGGAGCCCTGAAAACCCCTGAGTCCAGAGGAAAAAACCCAGTGTCACCACAGGGATTCAAACCCACGACCTCTCAAACCAAATGCGAGTGACCCAACCACCACACCACAGGCAGAAGTTCAGTAACAGACAGTGAAAACATGCATCTTTGTTCCATGGATTCTGCAAAGAGAACAGGCCTATATCACAGAGAGCTGGGGAAAAAAAAGCAAGACTGCAGAAAAAAACAAAACAAAAAAAAATACTTTGGCTCTCTGTGCTTTGTTGAGGAGAGAGCAAACCCACACAATAAGGTTATCATATAGTGTTGGGAAATAGTAAGATGAAAGGATTAGTTGAAAGAATAAACAGAAGAAACACTTTGGCAGACACTAGTGAGCTCTCACTCTCAAAGAGCTCCTTTGGCAAGTCAAGTAAAAATATAAAAAGTAACAAAAACAACTCTTTCTGTCTGTCCTAGCTATAAGTAAGTGAAGTTTCTCCACTCTGCATACTGCATTTGTTATGTTTTCACTCTAACTCTAACTCTAAGCTAGCACCAGGACCCAAGTCACTGAACATCCCTGGCCTCAGTGGCCGACTGGTGGTTCAAGGGGTCTGTAGGCCTGCCTGTCATTCTTCCTCCTCCTCCCACTACAACACTGACACCACGGCGCCATGAACAGGTCCTCCACATCCTCCAGCGTCGTCCCTTTGGTCTCCGGCAGATAGGTGGCCAAAAACCACAGCGCTATCAAACACACGCCAACAAGCAGCCAATATGTGCCTGGGGGAGATAGAGAGAGAGAGAGAGAGAGATAGAGAAAAACATTTAATTACTTACTAAACTTACTTGGGGAAAAATCCCTGAACAGTCCATGATCAATGAAGGTAACAGTAACAATAATACTAATAATAATAATAATAATAATGATAATAACAATAATAATAATAATGATACCTAATAATGCGCTCAGCTGTTGGGCATTTCTGCGAATGATTCCTTCCAACGATTCCGGATCTCCATTGACTAGTCCTTGCGCGGCTGCACCTACGTATATAGTAGACATTTGGATCAAAATTTTATTTTTATTGATCTAGTATACTACTCTATTATATATAACTATAAATCGATATGCATGCTTTGAGTTATTATTAATCCGACTATGAAGTTTTATCCTGTAATCACTCACTTTTCCCAGGTTCACTTTAGTTTAGAGTTTAGACTTTAGGTTTAGGCTATAGTAGAAAAATGCACTTTATGAAAATATAATAATTTAGAGAAAATGATTGGTTATTCAGAAGATATAAGAGTTTTGATTTTATCTACATTCAAAAAAGTATAAACTTATATGATCACACTGGAACGGATCATGCAATAAAAGTTATCATGCTTGCAAAATTGTGATCAAATCACGCTCATGCCTAGAAGTAAAGATTTGAACTATACCATTATCGAGTTCAGCCTGACTACGAGGTTCTGGAATTATTTTATGATCAAGTTCGGAAAGTTCAGACTGATTGTTTTCAATCTGTTCAGAGAGTTCTGATCCATCTTCAGAACCTATGAAAAATAATAAGAAAGAATCAACTTTTAAATTTACAATGTGACCTTTGAGATCATTCAAGACTTTTCAAGCGTTTTCAAAAGTTTACTATATATGTGGAATGAATATTTGTAGGATATCCAAAGTTCAGATGACACATCTTGGAACAAAAAAATACAGGATGAGAAGAAGAAGAAGAAAGCCCATTCCTACCAATGGCTTCTAATTCACTTTGGATCTTTTCAAAAACAGTCATCTCCATGGTACGTGGCTTGCCGTCTGCACCAACAATCATGACTTGACCGGGGATCGATGCTCCACTTGGAAACTTATGAGCCATGCCTATCAAAAAATGGATCCGGATGGAAAAAAAGCTAAAAAGAATCCGGCTATTGACAATCATCCCTATTATACTACAGCCTATAGCTCTACACCGACTCGGACTCGTATGACGTTCCTTTTTTTTAAAAAACGACAATTCCTGGTGAATTCGGCGATGATAATCTTACTTCTTGAGCCCGATCCCACTCCATGTTGTTGTAACTGTTGCAAAACATGTTGATCAATGACTTGTGGTTTCCCGTCAGCCCCTTGAATAACAATGTTTCCTGTTGTTCCGGATGTCGTCGTGAGGACACCTCCGGCTGTTATTTGCTGAAGAACAGCCTGGTCAATCATACACGGTTCTCCATCGGAACCAATCACAACTACAGGATCCTGACCGTCTAAAAATATTGATAACGTCGTTGACGATCATCGTGACATTGTGGAAGTGACAAAAAAACACTAATGATTGAAGCATATACCTCCACTTTGAATCTGCTGCAAGACAGCCTGATCAATGACTTGTGGATTGCCATCAGAGTCTTTGATAACAATGCTACCTCCTCCAGACCCTAACGCAAAATGACAATTGTTTAGTTTACTTCCAGAAATAATTGACAAGATCCGACATCTTCAACCTATGACAACTCTCGGGAGATCCTCATCGATATCAAAGAAAAAAAATCTCACCACTGAAGCCACCACGAATCAGACTTCCATGAACTCCTTCCGTCGATCCGGACATTGAACCTGACATTCCGAGCGCAGCAGGGTCTATGACCTGTGGTTTACCATCAGATCCAATCACAACTACAGGTCCTTGACCACCTACTGAATGAATTTATATTGAATATACAAAAAAATCAGTAAACGACCGGAAATCCGGATCCGTTTCCTGTACCTAGTATGTATTGCTTTCTTATTTATGATATTATTTGCTGTCACTGCATCTTAAACGATGGAAATGATGGAAAAGTGTTCTGACCTTTAATATACTACTACGACTGCACAACTCTTTTAATACTATAACTATGCATCTCATCCTTTGACAAGTCTTGGGACATTGATTCAAAATAGTAGTCCTATAGTATATACCTATACCCTGTTGCGAAAGTTGACCTCTTTGGATTTGATCGAGTTGAACGAGAACTGGCTTTCCATCGGGTCCTGTGACAGTGACGAGAGTATCCGAATTGGATTTCAAGAGTGCAGATTGGTCGACTCTGTGTTGTTTGCCATCCGCCCCTGTCACAACAACAGTGCCAGGGCCTCCTACAGGCAAAAAAATATTTTCTTTCTTTCAATCAATCAATCAATCAATCATTTTCTAGGCTAGACTTTCTATGAAGGTCAGATTTTCATTCTGTTCATCAATCTCTCAAATTGATGGAGAAGTGGGAACAGACGAGTACCTATCTACTAAGTTGAGGAGGGGGGAAACACATTCCGACCTTTTAATGCAACGCATAAAGCAAGGGTGTTTGCTTAGCGATGATGACAAGACTCGGCACATTTTTTTTCTAGTACCGAAAAGTGATATTTACCTCCCCTCACACCACCACTACTACTACTACTACTCTGTAGTTGCGCCATTTGTTTCTCCTCTACTTGTTGCTTGTCCATGACGTACGTTTTACCATCTTGTCCCACAATAGTGACGAGATTTGAAGCCCCTACAAAATGTCTCTCATTGTTAAAAATGAGACTTTTGACAATTCTTTGGTTTCTTTGATTTTTTTTTAGAAAATCAAATGAAGGAAAAAAAAAGAGTTACCCTTCACACGCGTCATTTGATCTGCCGTCAGTTTTCCGGATGCAGGAACTTTCATGTTCAGACTTTCTAATACAGACATTTCTACTGTCATTTCCTTCCCATCCGCTCCGATCACAGTGATGAGGTTTTGTGAATCTAAACGAGAATTGATATGAATTGAACACCTTCACCACGAATTCACCATACTTAAATTTTAAAATCATGCGCGTTTCCAAGAGGTCAAATATCAATGATATATATAGCAATAGCAATCTAAGAAGAAAAAAAGAGACCTCGTTGATATCAGTCAGCTGTTAGTTATGGACCAATGATTGATTCTATACGCATCAATGTTGAGCCCAGATTCAGGTGTGCAGGTTATCTTTATGAGACGGACAATGCCAGGGTAGAAGCAAGCAGTGCGTTACAATAGAGAATGCCCTCATATATAAATTTGCATGAATTTATCCTAAATCATGAAACACTTCTACGCCCGAGCTCATTCAATTTTTGTTTTGTTTTTGTTTCGTTTTACCTTTACTTTCTGACAGCGTACGTGAAGAGACTTCATCCACGTTCTTCAGCGTTGTCGTTGAGGATGCGTCTTCCTCAACTTCTTCCTCTTCCGGTTCTATCACTGGTGGTGGGGTTGGCTGCTTGGCAGGAGGGGGAGTTGGTTCCTTGGGAACGTGTTCTTGTTTTGTTTCTGCATGGTTTTGAAAAAGCAATTCGGTTTTATAACTCATTTTCTTTGTAATAAAAAAACACCATGCTTGAACCCAAATCTTCATGCATTTTAAAATTTTAAAGATAAAATTCATGCAATTTTCTGAAACAGGCATGCGGTGTTAATCGAGCAGGATTAGCTGAAGCAGGAAAAGCAAAACAAACAAACAAACAAAATTAGTTTTTTTTTAAAATAATGAATGACACATTGTTTTGTTTTGTTGCAACTTACCACCTCCATTCACGATTGGATTACCTGTAAATAGAGACAAAAAAAAGGGTCATTTTTCATTCGAAAGACGGAGACAGAAACGATGTAGTGCTTTGGGCCCAACGAAAATGTGTCTAGACCGCGTGCTTGGTTTTAAGCAATCAGCTTGACCTCTTGACCCCAATTTTTGAAAACGGACAATAATTTCCCAGCACACACAAATGAAATAAAAACATTCTTGAAAATGAAAGCTCGTCAAGATATGGAACGAGCGAGGTCATAAAAATTCCTTATAGCAGTGAGTTGATGTCTGTCCGTCCTCTCTTGATGAAAATGCTTGAACTTGTTTTCAGTTATTGCTAGAATTTGTCATAGTTAAACCCCCCCCCCATGATTAGAATTTTTGTTTTCTTTTTGTTTTGGCCTCAAAAATAATACAAAATATGAACCGGCACATTGTCTTACCGTCTTGGTCGAAAACACCCTGGAGAGCTTGTTCCATGTTCTTTTTGCCATCAGGATCGTCAACGACGACTGCAACAGTAGACCTCTTACTGACGTCTTCACCGTAGAATGAACCGCGCCTTTCGACGCCACCAATGGATATGGATCCAGCTCTGGATCTGTTTGCGCTCGAACCTCTTCTTGATGATAACGACCCCCGCCTGGATTCTGACATGACAGCGGCTAAAGCTGGATTTTTTGGCTTTTCCTCTGAAATAAATAAATAAATAAAATAGTAATTTTATAGAAAATATGAGAGATAAACGTACTGTGTTTCTGCTTCGCCATATCTTCATCTCCATAATCGATATCGTCCGATTCGGTTGAAGTTCCTTCGAGCGCCTTCTTGGCTTTTTCTGCTTCTCTGGCGTCATCCTCCGCCCTCAGTCTTTCAAGTTCAGCAGCCAAACGTGGGCTCATCGGTCTTTCAGTTTCCGGTGGCATAACGTCATTCATGACCTGTCGGATCTCATCTGGGAACCCACCGCATTCCTTCAACACCATCTCCATCGCCTTGCCAACGTCATCACGCATATCTGGATTCTCGTCTAATATATTCAAAAGAACCTCTGACATTGCTTTGGTGACATCAGTAGCTGCATAATAAAGAGAATTAGTATTGGAGCGCGGGGAGAGAGCAAGACGCACACACATGGCACCACACCATCAGCTGCAGCTCATACTAGAGAAAGAGAATTGCTTACTTTCGTAGCCATCTTCGTTCATGGCCCTTCCGACGTCTTTCATAATATCACATTCGGGTTTCACAACAACTTTCTTGAGCGATCCCATCATGGTGGTTCCCACAATTTCGGGACTGGCTCCAGTTTTGTGCAAGGTCTCACACAAACTCCTGATGACCACATTTTCCTTTTCGCCTCTCACCGTCAAGGCCGTCACGGTGTTATCAGCCACGTCTTCCAACGAGCAACGAACCTGGATCAACGTTTTGTCAATATGATCAATGACTTCGAGTGGAATGTTTGATTTGAGTCGAATGTTGTCGTACAGGGCCACGAATTTGTCCACGTCAGCCGCACTAAAGTCTTTGGCGTACGATTCCACCGCAATGGTTTCCAACTGAGCCAGAGGTTCTTTCGGGAGAGACCCGTCACTCAGCACCCTGGCAATTTCGACGGCCGGAACTCCATTCTCAGCAATGATCTTTTGAATGTTGATGACCTGGGCCATGATTTTCGGATCGGTATTCAAGGCCGCCATCGTCTTCTGAGCGATTAAACCGTTCGTGATGTCCTGCTTGGTCAATCCGCTCGCCTTGGTGGCCCTGGCCAAGTTGAGCTCGATGGCTTCCGGACTGTTTGGACTGCACCCCTGCAAGATCTCCTTCATGTTCTTGACCTCTTTCCACGACTGCTCATTCTCGTTGTCGAAGGCTTGAGCCATCCTCACCGATCCCTGAACGTCCTCCTTCTTCATCTTCTCCTCGCCAATGGCCTTTTTCAACTTTTCAGTGATGGCCTCCCTCTTTTTGTCGAAATCTCCCAGTTTCTTCAAGGCCTCAGCAATATGTCGGTGCTGGGCTCCCCGTTTCGACAGCTGATTCTCAATCATGATGATCTTGGCAAAGTTTTCGGGGGTAGAACCGCACGCAGCGATGGCCTTTTGCACCATGACGACCTGAATACAAATTCGTAAGAAAAGAAAGAACGAGATCAAAAGAGGCTGAACATGCCAATGCCAGCCTTCAAAATTCCTACCTGAGCGAAGTCTTTCGGGGACGTTGCGTTCTGCTTCAAAGCCGAATTCTTCTGTTTGCTTGCCAATGAGTATTCAGCGAGGCTAGAGCTCTCACTTCTGCCGAAAGCCTTCATCAAGATCTGGGTCTTTCTGAGAATGTCCTCTTCGGACATGCCACTATTTGCCAGTTCCATTTTCATGGCCTTCAAGACCTAGTGATCAAGGCAAGGAAGAGAGAGAGAGAGAGATTGAAAGGAAGAGTAAAAAGGGGTGGCCACACATAAAGAAATGGCTCATCACAGCTCGAATCATTCTCTAGAGCTTTGAATTGAAAATTAAAAAAGGGTTTGGTTTACCTCTTCCGTGTTTGCGCCGGCGTTAATCAGCGAGCAGCCCGACATCAAGGCCGCCATCATAGATGGGTCAACTTTATCACCTAAATCCGGAACAAGAAGTTGCGCTATCTTTTCCCCGATCTCCGGATCTCCTCCTGAACACGTGGCAGCGAGCAAAGCGGCGGCAGTGCCGGTATCGATGGACGTGCCGTCTTCACCGAAAATGGCCTTCATGAATTTTTGCTTGGATCCATCGTTCATCTTGTGGAAGCCTTTCGATTGTTTTTTGGATCCTGGAGGTCCACCGCCCGGCCCTGCAAACATTTTTTCGATTCCGGGAATGCCGGACTTGATCAAGCGCTTGAGGGAGTTTTTGGCTTCGGAGCCGCCGCCGCCTTTGCCTTTCCCCTTCTTCCTGTCAGCCTCGTCGTCGTCCATCATCTTCATCATCATCTCGTCGAGAGCCGAGAACACTGGACCATTTTCAGAAAGATCGAGGGTGACTTTCACGGTATCTTCCGGAGGCACAAATTGGAAGGACGGCCCGTCGTTCCTACAATTCTCCCTGGCCGCCTTGTTCATGCCCTTCTTCTTCTTCCTGCCGCGTCTGGTGACGCGACAGAAGACAATCTCGACCATAAATGGACCCATGATTCACTCTTTTGCTCGGTAAGTCTCTTTTAAACCATTTGAAGTGAAATTGCTGCTATTTTGATGGGGGGGGGGGACTTTGAAATGTATGTATTACAAGGTATGAAACAACAATTGACACTGATATCTCTGATAAAGGTGACACGACAATTTGCTACTCGCTTTAATCAGTTGTGACATCAAGTGACGGAAAATTATTTTTCACTTGTCCCGTTCAATCAGATTTCGTGTTTTGCATTTCACATCCTTATTCAATGTGAAAGGTGGATGGGGTTTTGGTTGGCGGAGGACAAACTTGTCTGACCGATCGACTGAGGAGATGTACTTGAACGACTCCTACTCTACTCAACGTCAGAACGCATTCAGCCCCCGCGACAGATTTCCCTTCAAGGCAGCAAAAAAATCATCCTCCGCCTCAAAAATACGCGTTTTTAAACTTCAAACCGCAACCTTACCGTGATACCTGGTCATTTGGACCACTTTTCATGCTGTTAAATTTTTTTTTTTTTTTTTGACAGGAAACGCCGATTTGAGTTGACCCGGGAAAGACCCATTGATAT